>JAOEHQ010046118.1:0-11810 GCA_025447715.1 Asclepias incarnata
ATGACAAAACAAGTGTTAAAAGAAATAGAGAAAATAAGTATAATACATATATTAATATCAAACTAGCATTCTACCCGTGTTATGTAACGGGATTGAAATTTTTGTTTTGTCTGGAGTAAACTTTTTATATAGTGTCAGTTATTTTCTTTATGCTTTATAATATATTATAGACACTTCAATTGCTTTGTAAATAAAAAGATGTTTGTATAAATTTTTAATCTTACTAATTTAGAGTTATTAAAGTTTTATTAATTAAAAACATCTATAAAAGTTATAAAAATTTTAGTAATATTTTTAGAACGACAAAATATTATACTCTTACCCCTAAACATCTATAAAAGGGGTTTGGGCCTGGTAACCCCAGGTTTGAATCTTGGAGGAGGCAAGAGTTTACCCCTATTAATTGTCGTGTCTTCGGGCGAATTAGTAGGGGTTTTTCCCCCTATCGTGTATTTGAAATAGACATTTTTGTTTCGAAGGAGTTCTCTAGCGCGGACCCGGTTTAGACAACGTATGCTAGACATCCCGCTGTCGAACCACGACACGAAGCACCGATAAAAAAAAATTCACATTTCAAAAAAAAAAATAAAAAAAATAAAAGCTAATCAAAACACCCGCATCATGTTCCGGTGTAAATGTGTAATACACCACAATAGACTGATAGAGTTTAAAAAAACAGAAGTAGCGTGAGAGAGCGGCTATCACATCACAAAAGATAATAATGGGGAAAGAAGAAGAAAAAGAATCAGCATCGGTTATTGAGAATTTAAGATCAGTTGTGTTCAAAGAATCAGAAAGTTTAAAAGGAAGCTGTCCCAAAATCCAAGGATATGATTTCAACAATGGCATTCATTATCCAAATCTTTTTAATTCCTTTCTTTCTACTGGTTTTCAAGCTTCTCATCTTGGTGATGCCATTCACACTGTTAATCAAATGGTATATACATATACATATATATATATATTTAGGCCTTACTTGATTTTATGAATATTTGTTGTATGATTTGCAATGCAGTTTTCAAGTAATCAGAGGTTAAAGTTTTGAACTTTATTGGTTTAAAGTTAAAAAGAAAAGAGTTGTGATAAAGATTGGCTTTTTGTGTGTGAGAATTTTATTTGTTTAGGGTTTAGGGTTTATAGCTTAAAATTAGGAATTTGGGCTTCTCCTTTGATTCTATTGTTATCTTTCTGCTTGATAAAATATGTGCCTATGCAGCTACATGAAAAAGAATGACTTTTAACAAGTTAGGCTGCCAATTTGAGTTGGGGCCAGATCCTTAGGCACAACCCGTATATGACTTGTGATTTGACCAGTTTAACCCAAATATGGCCCGACAACCTGTTTAGTTAATTGGGTGTCGGGTCATTGTTTAATATGTTTGACCCGAACCCAACTCGTTTAATTCTAGTTAATTCGAGATTCTTAAATCCTAAACGGGTTAAAGGGGTCTATCACGTCAACTCGTTTGATACAAACTCCTGACTAACACACTTCCAGAAAATTCAAGATTTTTTAATCCTTAATGGGTTATGGGTCAGTTCAGGTCAACCTATTTGACATAAACCTGATCCACATAATTTTCTGTTGACCCTTTTTGACTCATTTTAAGTTTGTTGACAGATTTGCGTCGTTTAGTTTGTGTCGTGTCAAAAATGTGCCTGCCGTAACTAAAAGGGTGTGCTTTGTAGTGAACTTCTTTGGGCATTTTGCCAGCTGATATATTCTGGAAATGATAAGGCTAGTTGTTTTTTAATCTTTTTGAGTTCATTAATTCTATGATTTTGAGGGGTACAATTTGATAATTGAAGCTAGATTGGAGGCTATCTCATGAGCAAGTAACAGAAGATTGCAGTGAGGAGGAGAAGGATCCCACGTACAGAGAATCTGTTAAATGCAAAATCTTCCTTGGGTTCACTTCAAACCTCATTTCTTCTGGTGTGCGTGACATTATTCGGTATCTAGTTCAACATCATATGGTTAGTAACTCGCTACTTCGTGATAATGAATGTACATATCATTTGAATGATTGAAACTTTTTATTTTAAATGCCTTAGACTTTAGACATTAGCCAAACAGCGATATGCTTCAAATTATTTTGGCTAGCATGCTGATGGCTTTATTACCTTTTTCTAAGTTAGCTGAAGGTCTGAATCCCATCGGTGTTAAACTTTCTTTAAATATAATTCATAAGGTTAATGCAAGAAATGGGATTTACTTTCCTGGAATGCCTGTTTATAACCACATTTTAAGTTTTTTACTCACGGTATTACCCTACTTTCCAAGTTTTTCACTTTTATCTCGACATTCAACCTGTTAAACTGTTGACTGGTTACCACATTGCCGAGTTGTCAAGGCCTTTGTTTTAGTTTATACTTTATAGAACTGCAAACTACAATCATCAATAATTAAGCTTACGAGCTTATCAATGTTTTGAACTCCAAAATATAATAAGTGATAAAAGTTAGGAGTGAGCTCATGAAGAGTTATGTTCCGTTCATATAGTAAGAAATCTGGAGTTGTTCTTTTTCCACAGTTTGTCGCAAATCAATGCTTTTAATGTAAATTCCAAACTCAAAACATTCGACAAGAAAAATAATTATGAAACATGGTGAGTTCCTGATGATTTTTTTACCAAATTTGAAATTAGACTAATGTATCACCACAGCATTTTTGAAAATTAGGATTTGTAAAGAACCGAAAGGGTTATATCAAACAAGGATGTAGGATCCATAAACCTCACCATGGAATGGATCAATCCATCTGTAAGGTTTTTATTAACCGGGAGGGAAGGGGAGGGGGAAGGGGGGCTGGGAAAGCCCTGTTAGTTCGAGATTGGTGAGTGGCTGAGGCTGGTGAGTGTGAGGGAGGGAAGCAGCACCAAATCGTTAGGCCAGTAGCAGGAGAGGGAGTGAGGGACTGCCAAGAGAAAGAGAACAGGGAATACTGAAAGAGGTTCTATGTCTGGTACTGGAAGAGGAAATAAATGGTCTAACGTTTGTAAGCAAAAAAAAGAAGTAAAAATGGACTTATTCCTAAAAACGTCTGATCCAATAAGTGAAAAGGGAATATTAACTTCCTATTCTAAATAAGGAACAGCTCTTTTAATTCAACAAAATAAAATAATGTGTGTGCTTCAGAGTTTACCTGCATTTCTTACATGTATAAATAAAAGCTAGTGTGAATTCTATGCAAACCGCTCAAACTTGAACAAAGAACCATGATTCAAAATGATTGCAATTTTTAGGGTCGGGTAGTCTTTTATTGTAGAAAAGTTGTACAAACTAAAAAACATATCATTCCCTACTGGGATTCAGACCTCTAAATATGTAGTTTAATTTTAGGGTGGAAGTAGTATTACGATACCATGGCATCAAAACTGTCACCAGAACTCGAATGCTATTGTTTCAGATTACCAGCATTCTATCTTCAAGTCTGCATTGCTTCAGGGATGCACAGTAAAGTTGCCAAGTGTGTCGTAGTTGGTAACTCCTGGTTTAAGAGGTAGAATGCTGCTATAAATGTGAAAAGGGTTGTGGCATGGATCAGTAAACTTGAAAGTATATCACTAAAAACGGGAATTTTAGGATAGTGGGTTGCTACTTCTTGTAGTTAACGATTCAAATATCTACCATATTTGCACAGGTGCCTTAAAACGTGTTTATTTGATTCTAGGTTGAAGTTATTGTCACAACAACCGGGGGCATTGAGGAGGATCTCATAAAATGCCTTGCAGACACATACAGAGGGGAATTTTCTTTACCTGGTGCTGCATTGCGTTCAAAAGGACTAAATCGTATTGGTAACTTGTTGGTGCCTAATGATAACTACTGTAAGTTTGAGGATTGGATTATCCCAATATTTGACCAAATGTTGGAAGAACAAAAGACAAAGGTATTATATTAAACTTGCATTCATTTGCTGTTGATTTACATTTCATAAATTAACAACTATGCAGAAACTTTGAATCCTTTTCAACATGATTGATGTTGCAATCATCTTTTGGGAGGAATCTGCCCAATAGAAATTTATGACTTCTTACCTGTTTTCAACAGCATGTGTTATGGACACCATCAAAAGTAATAGCACGTTTGGGGAAGGAAATTAATAACGAGAGTTCATATCTATATTGGGCATATAAGGTAATCACATATTCACCTCCACAAATGCATGTTTTAAATCATTATTGTGCACAATCTCCTCTAATGTTTACGGTTAAAAACTTGTATTTAACAAAATATTTATTTATCCTTTGATGATATTAACATGATTATATTTACTGTAGAACAATATACCTGTCTTCTGCCCTGGGTTGACAGATGGCTCTCTTGGGGACATGTTATATTTCCATTCCTTTCGCAATCCTGGACTTGTTGTTGATGTAGTACAAGGTCAGTGCATCTCTCATTTGACTTTATTGGTCAAACAACCAACCTTTGCAACAATATCCTGAATTACTATTGATGCTAGTCTTATTATCTTGATGTTATTGGTGTTAAAAGTTTTGAAGTGTTAAAAAACAGATATTAGGGCAATCAATGGTGAGGCGGTGCATGCAAATCCTAGGAAGACAGGCATGATCATTCTAGGTGGAGGGTTGCCAAAACATCACATTTGCAATGCGAATATGATGCGTAATGGTGCAGATTATGCAGTCTTTATCAACACTGCCCAGGAGTTTGATGGTAGTGATTCTGGCGCCAGACCTGATGAAGCTGTGTCATGGGGGAAAATACGTTCTTCTGCAAAATCTGTCAAGGTTTCCTTATCCTCTTCTTTATTACTCTTAATATTTTTTCTTTCGTTTAAAACTATCTATTTTCCTAACTACTTTATTACTCTTAATGCATAAAATGTTCTTAAAGAGGGCAGATTGCATTAAATGGTATCATAATTTGGTCATATCTTTATTCAGAGGAATATAGTATATTTCTCCCAAAAAGGATTCAACCTTCAAAAACCTTTCATTTTGGGGTTATCTTTTGAATTAATCGCTTTACATTGTGCGGTATGCCATGTCAGAAAAAGTCAACATGGTCAAAGTTATTGATACGTTAGGTGCCCCATCATCATTTTTAACCTGGTAACCAGGTCAAATCACCTAAATAGAAGTTTATAAAAGTTTCATCCCTTTTATTAGTTTCTTTTGAAGTTGAATCCTGTCTGGGAGAGATAAAATACCATAACTCTGTAAATACAAATATGATGCAATTTGCCCTTTTAAAAACTACAACTATAACTTCATTTCAACCGTACACTTGAATAAATGTCCTTACTCTCAAAATTATGGATTTCTTATATTCTGACTGTATGGAAGCACTTTATTTTTAATGCATTGCATCAAAATAGAAGAATTATCTGGACCAAAGATCAATTCAGTAGTAATTTATATTTGCTAATAGTAAATGGTTGTTATGTTAATGGTTTGTGCTGCTTGTATGGATATAGGTGCACTGTGATGCAACTATAGCGTTCCCATTACTCGTTGCAGAAACATTTGCTGCAAAGAGAGAGAGAGAGCTGGGCCGAGTTTCTGATAATTGTAAGCTTCGATCATTATTAGCAACTTAAGTTTCATTCATGATCTATCATCTTAATGTGTATCGTGAGCTCCATTCCAGTTTGTTTGAGTTCCAATGGCATGTAAAACTTATCTTTCGACATCGCCAACTAATTATGTTTAAGTTCTTTGTGAAATAAAATTACAGTATTTAGAGAAAAAAAAAACTTCTTTCTTTAACAATGTTAAAAAAAGAGAAATATTTTAGTCATGCTGATAATGTTCTCATATTTTGACTAATTATAATTATGCATCTTGCAGTATAATATTATAAATTTTATATCCAAACAGGTAACCAACCTCCTTCAGCCACCATACTAAGTTACTAACATTCTTCTGATCCACTTTTAATAGTATGCGAGTATGTCCATACATCAGAAGAGGCACTTCATCTTACTTGTGCACTAGACGCTTGACCTTGCTGGATGGGTGCCACACTTTTAGGATGTAGGTGGTGTGATGGTGTGCAGTGGTTGTGGTATACTACGGTGCTGTCCTCCGTATATGCAGTTGGCTTATTTATTCCCTCCCAATTACTATATGGTTGTTTAGTATGTCATACATGTTATACTTGGATGCACGTTGATTTTTTGTGGATGCCAAGGAACCAAAGTCCCTTTGGTGTTAAGGCTGACATCTGAGACCAAATGGAATGTTCAGTCATTGACAAGGCTTGTTAATTGTTATGGCCTCAATCGTACAATATGTATTTGATTACGTTATAGTTGAATCTTCTATGCATCAACCGGTATGAAATGGGTCAACCCCTTTGGCTCTTTTGTCGGATTGAATTTGATATCCAGATAATGGAATATTACTTCTACTGTTGTTGTTATAAAATTTGTAACTCTGAATCATGCCCTGAACATGTGAATGCATTCTCTCCAATTGTCCTTTGTACTGCTTTATGAACTTGTCTTTATTTTTTATATAAATCAATCAGTTATAGTAGTTCTGAAAAACTTAACAAGTATCAATTGATATATTTATCCGTAAAAGTTATAGCAATTTCATGTATCATGCAACATGTGCATTACATCATTATTTGGTTACAAACTCTTATTTTAGTACAAATTGTTTAACAGAATATATATCTACTGTTGTATTTTTAAAAAACTCAACATACGTATATCCTAAGTGACCCAATTAAGGCCCCGTTTACTTTTTACTTAATAGATTTAATAATTAAGAACTTAATACATTAAGTCAAATATCATATTTCTTTTTTGACTTAATAAACAAAAATAACCATCAATTACCTATTTATTACTTAATACATACAGACATTATTTATGTATTTAACCACTTAATACACTCAGCACTTAATAACTAAAAAAAGAAACGGGCCTTAAGTCTATGAGTTCTTATCAAAAAGGAAAAGAACAAAAGAAATAGAAAACACTAGCTTACTAAATGAGCTGCTTAGTAAGGTAGGTTATATAAACTTGGTCATTAGTAGTTCTAAACTGGAAGAATGGTACGACGATCTACATTTTTTCACTTCTTCCATATCTCATCCTTGACACAATTGACTACAATTGTCGTAGTCATTAATAGCTAAAATGAAATTTGATATACATATACTCAAAAACTTTAGTAGAGGTGTAAATGAGCCAAAGCTATTCGTGAATTACTCGAGTTCGACTCGTTAAAAGCTTGAATTGAGTCGAGTCTAGACGAGCTTGAGCCGAGCATAATTTAGAGATCGTTTAATAATTGAGCTCGGGCTCGAGCTTTGAACATTAGGCTAGATTAAGCTCGCGAGCATCTTATTTAATACATATAAAATAATCTAATATAAGTTAATTAGTAGATATTTTTATATATTTTTATATTTATAGCTAATATTACTAAAAAATAGGTATTCTATGTATAATCATAAATGAATTTGTCTAAAGAAAATAATGATATATAAAATTAGAATGATTGAAAAATAAATATACTTTATAAATGAGCCGAGTGCAAACCTCAAAAATAACTCACGGGAGCTCGAGCTTTACTCATAAGACTCGAAACGAGCCGAGCTCGGCTTGTTTACACCCGTACATGCGACTAGTAGAGGGATTGAAACAGAAGTGAGAGTAAAGTTGAGGGAAAAAATAGCAACAATGGTAAGTATGTATATATATCATTCAGTCATTGATTCGGTAGGGTTTCACTAGAGAATAGTTTCTTAGGGTTTGTGTTGCTGCACAGCCGTTCGCTGCCGTCCAACCTCAACCGTCCAACCATGGCCGTCGGGTACTACATTCTCTCTCTAGCCCCCTCTCTGTGTGTATATATATAGATATAGATATATACATAGTGTTTGCATATACATATATATTGAAAGAATGAAAAATGTGAAAAATGATGATGCAGAAAGAACAAGAGGATATCGAAGGGAAAGAAGGGAGGAAAGAAGAAAGCAGCAGATCCATTTTCAAAGAAGGATTGGTATGACATAAAAGCACCATCACTGTTTACAACTAGGAATGTTGGCAAAACCCTTGTTTCTCGTACTCAGGGTACCAAGGTACTATGTTTTCTTCTTCTTAGTAAATGTTTTTTTACATTATGTCATTATTTTAATTGAAATGAGCTGTCCTGTTTGCTTGAGAAATCAGTAGTGTTCAGTTTTTTTTTGTAGGGTATGAAAAATGTTGTTTTATTATATGCGAGTCTTTGACAGCTTAGTTATTTTTGATGAGTTTATGAGTTGAATTAATATAAGTTAGATTATAATGTGATGTTAGTCCTTGAAAGCAATTATGGGATGTAATCTAGCAGAGTTGAGTTAACACAATGACAAGCGCGAGCTCGAGTTGAATACGAGTTTGAACTTTGAAACTATTACTTTTTTCGAATGAGTATTTATCTTCAAGCATGAGCTTGAGCTTAATTATTTAACCGATACCTTCGAGGGTGGGTTGAATTTGGTAGATTATCAATATGAAGTATTAAAAAGTTAGTAGGATAATTTTGTGCTTTGCTTGACTTGGTTTGTCTAGATAGTTTTATATTTTATTTATAAGTTTACATACACAAATGGTAAAAGGTGTAAGTTTGCAGAATGGTAACTTCATAAGGCCTTGCAAGCGTTACACTTTGCGTAGTTTGATACATGATTAGCTCGAGTTCGAACTGAAATTAAGTCGATTTCAAATATGTTTTTGTTGATCTTAAGTAGATCCGGAGTAGGCTCTACTTGTACACCCTTAAAGCAGTCCATTTGGTCTATATGTTTTTAATTGTTTTCATGTATTTGAGTAAATCTCGCCTTGTAGATTGGGTCTGTTTTAGCTTGCATTCGTAGTTGAATTTGGATTTTTTTTACTGTCTTTTTTTGTTCCTGTCCCTGTTTAGATTATGTTTGTGGATGTCTGTTTCGCATCCTATATTTTTAATCATGTGCGCTTTATGTTATTTTCCCACTACCTGGCTTTAGAAATTAATTTTGAAAGTTACACTCTATCAGATTGCTTCAGAAGGACTCAAACATCGTGTTTTTGAGATTTCATTGGCTGACCTACAAAATGACGAGGACCATGCCTACAGAAAGATCCGCTTGAGGGCAGAGGATGTTCAAGGGAAGAATGTCTTGACCAACTTCTGGGTATGCCACTATGGTTGATTATTTTTACTTGTTTTGTGATGGACCATACTGATTGAATGAAACTTTGTATATTTTTTAGGGAATGGACTTCACAACAGATAAGCTGAGGTCTCTTGTTAAGAAATGGCAGTCTTTGATCGAGGCCCATGTAGATGTGAAAACTACTGACAGCTATACCTTGAGAATGTTCTGCATTGGCTTTACCAAGAAGCGTGCCAACCAAGTGAAGAGGACATGCTATGCACAATCAAGCCAGATCCGTCAGGTATAATATTGAGTGGGGTATTATTGAATTAGGCCCTGTTTTTTCTTGAGATGGCAAGATGCGCAGGTCGGTTAAGAGGTAATAGGTAGGTTTGGGTTTGGTTCATCTGATACTTTTTTTAATATGAGTATTATTGATTAGCAAATTTTCTAATGAGTTAATACATGATATTTTATGCATATGGCTAGTTCGGCCTGTTTGAATAAAACACTAACGATTCTGTCTTATGTAAATGCATAAAATTTGCCATTATTACCAGTTGTTGTATTACTTTGTTGAATGTTATCATTTCTAATATGATATTCTTCATCATAGGTTTCATATATTTAAGCTTTTTGTCACTTTGTTGTCTTCTGAATTTGTAGATCCGTAGGAAGATGAGGGAGATAATGGTAACCCAGGCACAGTCTTGTGATCTCAAGGAGCTAGTTCAGAAGTTTATTCCCGAATCAATCGGCCGAGAAATTGAAAAAGCAACATCTAGCATCTACCCTTTGCAGAATGTTTTCATTCGCAAGGTTAAGATCTTGAAGGCACCAAAATTTGACATTGGCAAATTGATGGAGGTAAATTTTTTTATAATATATACTCGCGCATCATTTTGACTTGTTCTTCATTTTTGGTTAACTTTGGTGTTCACCTATCTTTATTTATAACGATATATATAGGTGCATGGTGATTATTCAGAAGATGTTGGTGTTAAAGTGGAGAGACCTGCAGATGAGGAAATTCCTGAAGCGACTGAAGTGATAGGTGCTTGAAAGATGAGAGTTCTATTGTTCTTTTCTATCTTACCTTTACTTTTTGTTCGGTTCAAGACATGTTAAAATGTCAGTTTTGTTTATGGAGATCAGTGGTGATATTTGTTACCCCTGAAAGTTGGTTGTGCAATTTTGTAGTCTCAATGTTTTGACGATTTCTATATAATCTGAATCTTTTTATCAAACTTGGTCATAGATTTATATTTTCAGGGGTAAATGTTGATTCATGAACTTGCCGACTAAATGTAGGCTTAAGTGTTAAATGCAAGAAGTTAAAAATTAATGCTTGCATAATCTTTTCTGTAATATTTTTAATGGTATATGATACGCGAACCCACCTTGATTATGAAACACTATTACTAAAGTTTTGCTCTGGGAGGTGATCTGTACAAAAGGAGTGTTGTGTATGGTAAACTTTTGGTGGGCAAGTATCACCTCGTTTTGCTTTATGCCATGTGAGGCATGAACGAACCTGGTGTATACGCTCGGAAGCTAAACACTTATTTGGAACAAACTAAAAGAAAAAACGAAAAAAGTAGACATTTATTTTGAAATAAACTAAAAGAAAAAACGAAAAAAATTAGACATTTAGGGACTATATTCTTATCACATTTGATTAGTACATTACATAATATAACTAGAACATTATTTTTATTAAATTACAGGGTGAGTTATTTTGAGAATCATCCTAAACAAAAAAGCGATAACAGGATTAACAGATCTTGGCCTTTGATATTGATAAATCATAAGTTAATCTAATTCATTCAAAATGTTTTATCTTAAGGACCGTACATCGTTAGACGAGAAAAATTATATGGATAGTCTTAAAATTTCGTCCTCTTTCATTAGAGAGATGACTCGATATACTTTTGACGACTTTTTAATTTTCATTTTTTTTGTGGTATTTACACATGTGCAAGTTATATACCTTACACATGTGAAAGTAAGATGTCTAAATAAAATTAGTTCGTTACACATGTGCAAGTTAGCTATACCGCCGCCATCGGAAACTATGATTCGAACAGGGATCCACCCTTAAGAGTATTAATAAAGGGTAACTAGCATGCATTATAATGCACTAACGTAATCCGAGGACGACAAACAACTTTTAGTAAATTTTTTATTTGTTTAGACTTTGATGGTTTGTTCGATACTATTATGAGTTGGTAAAAATGAAATTTGTACAATTTTAATGTAACTTTAGTTTGTATTTATAAAAAAATAAAAATAATGATTAATTAAAATAATAAATGTACAAGTTTAAATTGATATTAGTAAATAGAAATCATTTCTACAAATTTAAAAGACATATATGTCATTTCCAATCTTCAATTTTTAAAGTAATTAAGAATAGGCTTAAATGTTTATAAGCAAGCTATATATAATATATGATCATTGAGGATGATCGTTAAATGGAAGAGACTATTCGAAATTGAAAGGAAGCTCCGACTTGTGAAGTAGTTCTAAGTAGAGATGAAAAAAAAACTAGATTCTAATCATTTCTTGCTCGGCATAGAAAAATCAAAGACAAACAAGCTCATTTTGAGTTTCGTAAGAGGGGAGGGAGTACCTCCGGCCTCCGGGGTTGAGTGTGGCGCCGATCGGCACCGGCGGTAACACCGCCGCCGGGT
>JAOEHQ010046119.1:0-11808 GCA_025447715.1 Asclepias incarnata
TCGTGTGACACTCCACCCTTGCCTGAAAGACCGACTACTACAGCTCTGGGAATCACACTTCATGAAAAGAAATGGACCGATGGTAGTGTGCCTCTAGATGCTTTGTCTTTAGACCTAAAAAGACGTGGACAGGTATAAAAACATATCAGAAGCCTATTAAGTAGATGTTCAATCCACAAGTCACTAATCTATCTCGGATTTGGAAGTATAGTAATCAACGTTCCAATGATTTGCAGAATGCTTTACAAAGGAGAAATCTGGCAGCGGTAGCTGCAGCTGAAGCTTTGCAAGAGGCCCTTACTACTGAAGCTATTCTGAGGAGTTTGAGGTAACCCTAAAAATTAATGTTTTAATTTAAATATTGTATTTCCATATTAATTTCATCCTGTTCTCCTTTTCATTTCATTCTCAAGTGCTATGATAAAAGTGGCCAAATAAAAATCAAAATTCCATTGGTCAAAGTGGATCAAGTCAGGTTGAACAAACTACTTTTAAAAGTATGTAGTTTTGAGTTTCCAGTATTTGAATGCTATTTTACATTAAAACAACGATTTGGGCCACTTTTGAGCCGTTCGTTATTCACTACGTACTTTTTACAATTAACATTGTCGTTAGATAATACGACCCTCATGATTTTATTAATAATTATGTCACAAGTTACTAAGATTGATGAGATAATATTGTATCGTTCCATTTGCAGCATGTTTTCAAATCTTTGCTCAATGTCAAAAGCTGGAAACCCTTTGCCGACAATTGATAGGTTTATGTCTGTATATGACGAAGCTGTTAAAGCAACATCAGCAGCTGAATCAGCTACTAGCAACTACATTCACAACATGACTCATGATAACGCACCACCAACAGACCACTCAAAATCCCTAGCCCTTTGGGTAGAGGCTGCACTAGCCACTGACCTTGAGGTTGTTTCCCTCCTATCAAAACAAGGAATTGAGTCCCCATCTGAACCCCAAAAGAAAACCCTTTATCAAAAACAATCTTTACCAGAAACTGTCAAAAACCATTTGATGATTCCTTCTTCTAATATGTCATTTAATGGGACATGGATGAAAGGTCATGGGATGAATGAGAACTTTGTATTGGGAATGAATTTGCAGAAGGAAATGCAAACATGGTTCTTTAAGTTTGTTGAGGAGTCCCTTGATGCTGGTTTTCAGGTGTTTGATAAGAATAGTCCTACTAGTTCAGAGGTGGGTTCCATTAAGGTGATCTTATCGCAGCTTAAACTAGTGAATGATTGGTTGGATTGTATGATCTCAAAGCAAGATGAGATGTTGACTGGAGCAGTTGACCGGTTGAAAGGAAAGATTTACAGGTTTGTCATTCAACATGTTGGTACCACATATGACAACTCGTCCTGTTGCTGAAAATTTAGTTTCTATCTTTGAAATAATTTATGATGCTTTCATAAATTTGGAAATATGTTACTAGAAGATATTGCATTTTGCTAGTTTTTTTTCTTTCTTTTTTCAATTGTTAGTATTATTGTAATGCTAGTTCCAGATATGGATTGCGTATGCAGAAGAAGGTGAGTTTTCTTGCCATATCGAATCAGATCTTAAGAACAACCTTATGAGGATGGTTAGAATAGAAAATGGAGAGAAAAATGTGTCTACATCTCACTGGCTTGTATTCATTTAAAGGATTCTAATAAAAATATTGGGATGGTATACTTACTATCTTATGATCTAAATTAGAATAAGACCAGAACCAACATTTTCTTTTTTTGCCATAGACAATGATATATGCTTTAGTAACATGTTAGAACCGTAACTGATTACCTTGAAATACAACTGTATTGATTAACCATCTAAAACAAGTTTTTCAAAAAGTTGTTCGGCCGCACTACCCTCCTAGTGTACCGCACTAGACCTTCACAAAATTCCTTCTTTGCTTTAAGTAAGTGTGCAGCACAGCTTATGTAGTGTGTCATGGTACCTGGAGGCTAAAACTTTCCTGGAGCCTCACATGACAAGTGCGCCGCACTTGCCTCCAAGTGCGCCGCAGGCTCATTGACAGCAAATGACTATTTTGCCTACATAATATTTTCCCATGTTCGATTTCACTGTTACCTTGACCAAAACCATCTTTTGTACATCAATTCCACAGTTCAAAATGATTCTTTAACATCAAAATGCAAAATTGCTAAAACTATTAGCTTGCTAGTACAAAATGACCCGCTTGTTATACAAAATGGGCGAGGTATCAAAGAACAAGTTCTTGAGATCACTAAGTCATCAAAAACACAACCATAAGCTATAGACTACCTCAAAATACTTCAAAGCAGGATGTCTGTTTCCATGAGAGATTTGGATCAGCTTTTCAAGGTGCCGGACAGAAAGCGTATCCTTCGCCTTTTAGTACATTATGCTACAATTTTACCTGGGTAGGACCATAATGTTGTTAGTGCACCAAGATATGGATATGATTAACTTTTTCTGCATCATCTAAGGTAAAGTGAAAGGAAATACATAATAACCAACATAAAGGGTAGACTTAATGCTGGTGAATGTGAATTTCTTTATTTATGTTCATCTTTTGTGTTCTCCTTTTGACAACTTTTAGAGGAATTGAAGTATGGCGCATTGAAAATTTTAAGCCAGTTCCTGTCCCTCAATCTTCTTGTGGTAAATTTTTCACAGGGGACTCATATATTATTTTGAAGGTATGTAGTTGTACTATTGATATAGTTGAACTAATCTTTCCCACCGGTGGTCATATTGTAGCTTAGTTTAAAAGAATGAAATTTGATAAGTGTAGAAATTAAGGGCTTATATTTTCATAGTTTATCAAGTTAGATTTCACATCGGTGGTCTTTCGGTCTAACCGATGCTAACTGAGTCTTTTGAACCAGTGGTTACCCTTTTCAGACATGCTGTTAGTAGCATGTGTATTTTGATCAGTTCAAAATAGAATAGGAAATTGTCTCCCAAATAATAAGAGTAATAACTAAGTAGAAGAAACTCGGGGCCATGTCATGTGACAATTCAGTTCTTGATTCCTTCCTACTGCATCTAGTTTAGCTTAGCTAATGCTTATTTTTCTTAAATTAGCTGGTTTATCTGTTTCATTAACTAGTTCATGTATTTTACTATGTTTACATTTCTTGTATAGACTAATGCTTTGAAGAGTGGCTCATTACATCATGATATCCATTATTGGCTTGGTGAAGATACAGGTCAGTTGAGTTTGAATCGAAGTATTTTCCTTATGGATTTTTCTTTCTTCTGATTTTCGACCCATTGACTTATAAATGGGCTGATTCGGTTGTGTTTTACACTAAATGAGTTATTTTTATTAAAATAATAGTACTTGACACTAAGCATGTACTACTTTTTGGACAACAGCTGTTCAGGTCGACCCAACCTAACCAAATTTGACCCGTACATTTGGACCCGAAACCCAATTGCCACACCCATTTTAACCAATCCCTTGATCTGTTGTTCGGATTTGATCATTGTGCATTAAACATTTGAAACATTCACAATAGCTGACATATAACCCTTGCTATGTCAAATATTTTGATACAGGATGAAGCTGGTACTGCAGCGATAAAGACTATTGAACTTGATGCAGCTCTTGGAGGACGTGTGCTGTTCAGCACCGTGAAGTACAAGGACATGAAACAGAGAAATTTCTTTCTTACTTTAAACCATGTATTATCCCTCAAGCTGGTGGTGTTGCACTGTTGCATCTGTTCTTAATCATGCCGAACCTGAAGAGCACAAGACCCGCATGTTCATTTACCAAGGGAAACATGTAGTTCATGTAAAAGAGGCAGGTCTTTCTTCTTGCTGCTCCCGTTTTACAGATATTGCTACCATGAGTTAGAAAAATGGGTGGGGCGGAAAGATCGGGTAATGTGTCAAAACAAGTACTTATTTGAGACGGGCCGGGTTGACCTGAAAACTTGTATTTGAACTTTTTATAGATAATAAAATAATTGTATCCAATATGATTGCAAAACCATATTCTTTCAATACTAGCCTGATGTTTTTTTTTTAATAAAATGATTTACGAAGTTTAATGAGACATTTGGAGACTTTTGATTCACTTGACCCATTTAGAGATAAAACATTACCCAAATCCCCCCATTGGGCCATTTATAAGTAAATGGGTCGAAACCGCCACCACATGTTGTTTCTGTAATCTGAGTTCTAATTTACTGGGACCAGGTTCCTTTTGCTTGTTCCTCACTCAATCATGATGACATCTTTATCTTGGATACTGCACACAAGCTATTCCAGTTTAATGGATCAAATTCATCAATTCAAGAAAGGGCTAAAGCACTTGAAGTTCTGCAGCATATTAAAGAAACTTTTCATGATGGGAAGTGTGACATAGCTACTATCGGTAAGTGGATATTTTACTGAGTATTTAACGCTAGAAAGGTTTTAAGAATATGAAGTCTTCTGGTTTTCATGGGCAGATTATGGAAAGATGTTGTCTGATTCTGATACTGGAGAGTTCTGGGGCTTTTTTGGTGGTTTTGCTCCACTTCCCAGGGAAAAAGTAACAGATGATGCTATAGCTACCGAAACACTTTCCACTCAGCTATTTTGGTAATATATTCTAGTCATTTCATATCCGCCTTTTACATATATAACATGTATACAATAATAATATCATTTAGTAAAGGTGGCATACTAGGCAGGTGTCACAAGTTGGACAACAGCTCAAAATGGGTAATTATGCCTTATATAATGTCAATTCATAACCTAATTTTTTGAGTAAGATAATTTAGTTGGTTTTGTGCATATATATATTTTTGAGACTTTTTGTTAAAAATATAATTTGTAGTGTTTGATTTATACATTCCACTTCCTTTATTCTCTCTCTATACACACACTTCACACACACCGAATATTCCATGAATTTCTATGTTTTACATTCGGTATCAGAGCAAAACCAGTGAATTTGGACGATCCATATGCTTTATCAATACTGATTTTGTTTTCTTTATGAAATTCATGATTCGTGTTCATCTAAACCATTCCCCCGTTTACCGAATATGTCATTTGTTTGGATTTCTTCCCTGATTGTGTCATTAATTTTTGATCTTGTTCTTGTTCCTACTTTCTGATCGTGTTATAAGGATTATCTGAGTTTTTTTTTTCTTTTTGATTTTGGAAACTATTCGTGTTATGGTTGATGAAAATGACAAATCTGAAGTTTTTTTTGGAAAAACTGGCTCTTGCCTTGGTTCATTCGGCTAGGCGCCTAAGGCGATACTTCTAAGGTCACCCAATTCGGGTTCTCACCGACAAACCAATAAGACAAGTATTGGAAAAACCCGAGGTATCTGGTCGCCTAGCCAAATGGGCAGTTGAGTTGGGTGAGCATGAAATAAGTTTTCACCCAAGAACGTCTATAAATGGCCGTCTTAGCCGACTTCTTAGCAGAAACTGACTCGCCGGGTATTACAGGAATGGAAATAGAAACGCCTTTCCTAAGGGAGAATCAAAAGTGGACTCTCTTCACATATGGGGCATCAAACATAGAAGGATCTGGAGCAAGGCTCGGGCTCATCCTAATAGACCCCGAGGAAAGAGAATACACCTATGCCTTGAGGTTTAATTTCCCAGCATCTAACAATGAGGCCGAGTACGAGGCTCCACTGGCAGGCCTAAGGATAGCGAGAAAGATGCAAGTGGAAAGCATACAAGTATTTGTCGAAACACAACTAGTACCAAATCTGATCACCGGGGCATTTGAAGCAAATCAGACATCAATGCAGCTGTACTTAGAAGGCGGACGCATTAAGCAAGTTGACATCCTTAACCTTTGCTCATTTCACCAAAGAATTCCTAGCTGAAGTCCTTCAAGAAAAATTAATAATAAGGAAGAACGAGGTGGCTCAGATTGTAGAGGAAGACTATTGGATGTCTCCGATCCATAAGTTCATCAAAAAGGGAATACTCCCAAAAGACAAGCAGGCAGCTAAGAAGATAAGGATGAAGGCACCCATGTATCTCCTAATTGAAGATAGCCTGTTCAGAAAATCTTTCCTCGGACCACATCTGCGATGTGTAGGCCCTCTACAAGCAAAAGTCTTATCAAAGAAGTCCATGGGGGAATGTGTGGAATACATGCGGTGCCAATATCTGTTGCAACAAAGATAATAAGGCTTGGCTATTACTAGCCATCAATGCATAGGGATGCAAAAGAAGAAATAGAGAAATGTGAATCATGCCAAATACATGCTCCAGTATCAAGAAGCAGGACCTTATTCCAGTAACAACGACGTGGCCATTCTACAAGTGGGGGATCGACATAGTTGCCCCTTTCCCAACAGGAGTAGGAAATGTGAAGTTTGTCATTGTGGCAGTTGACTACTTCTCAAAATGGGTAAAGGCTAAGTCGGGGCAACTATAACAGGCCAGCGGGTGATCAATTTCGTATGGGAATACATCATCTGTCGCTTCGGAGTACCTCATGTTGATAATGGAAGCAATTCGCAGAAAACCCTTTTAAAAGTTGGTGTGAAGACATGGATATCCAACAAATGTTCACCTTAGTGGCTCATCCCCAGGCAAATGGCTAGGTAGAAGTAATGAACAAAGCGATTATAGCAGGAATCAAGGCAAGGCCTGATGGGTAGATGAGCTTGCTGGAGTACTCTGGGCCATCGAACCACCCCGAGAGAGCACCATGGAAACACCATTTAGCCTTGTGTGTGGCACCGAAGCAGTGATCCCACCCGAACTGAGTATCCCAAGTCACCGCATCATCAATTTTGAGCCGGATCAGAATGAAGAAGCTTTAAGAGAAAATCTGAACCTCATTGAAGAAAGGAGAGAAATATCTCACATCAGACAAACTGAGAATAAGTTTCCAATTGCTAAGTACTACAACAAGCGGGTGCACCCCACAACCTTCAAAGTGGGAGATTATGTATGGAGGAAAAATGAAGCAAGTAGAGTGGAGGATTTGGGTAAGTTAGGACCAAATTGGGAAGGACCATATAGGGTCAAAGAGGCACACAGAGATGGTTCTTACATTCTGGCTTAGCTTGATGGATTTCCGGTGCCCCGATCATGGAACATGATGAATCTGAAAAAAAATGCTATGTGTAAGAAGAGCAAAATGTGGCATTTATCAATCTTGTTTACTTTTATCAATAAAAAGACATTTCCTTCATATATTGTCAAACATTCTTACCCTTACAAAGAAGATATTCTACTTTGAATTTTATTATCATTTATTTTAAAACTTTCTTGGAAAATATGTCTTCCTTCACAAAAGTGAGATAAAAGACTTGAACATGGAGTCGAGCATTGGAAAATAAAAATGCTAGCTAAATTTTTTTTTTCTTCCAAGGTCCCAAGGTATATCCTTGGATGTAGTTATCTTGTAAGATGTAAAAAACCAAATAAAAATAATGAGGCTAAACACTTAGATATTTTTATCGTCTTTTTATCTATTGGAAAAAAGGTTATCTATTGGAAAAAAGACAAGCACTTCCCATCGGGAAGCGATACTCGAGTAATAAACATAAATAGTAAAGGTGTTAATAAATGAAATTTCATTCCATATCAAGATGTGGAAGTACATGCAATGCATAAATGGAAAAACAACCAACAAAATAAAAGTTATAAGTACGTCACAAAAGTACATCATAAGTCTAGGCAAAATACAAAGCCTTTGAACAATAAACGCTAAATATGCCAAGAAAAAACTATGGTGAAGCTGAAGCCAGAGAAGAGGCGATAGCAGAAGCTGGGGCCGAGGCAGAAGCAGAGGCTGAGGAAGAAGCTGAAGCTGAAGTAATGTGCTCCAGAAGATCTGCCACTGTAATACCCGAAGTCTGGATCATGGAAGGAATCTCATCGACTATTGGAAAGCTCTTAGCCTTCCATGCTTCATCGGCATCTTTCAGTGGTCCAACAGCTTGAGAATGGTAAGTAGGAAGCTTGACACCCGGGTTATCCCGGACAAACTTCTGAAGACTTTTGCTAGCATGAAACTCACCGAACTGAGCGGCAACATTATTAAATGCATCAAATAAAACTCTAAAATCGGGATGATCAAGAAGCCTCCTAAAAAGACCCGGGAAAGAATCAAGGAAAGCATCCCACGCTCGGCACGAACAATTAAATTCCCTTTCTCCTATTTTTCTTTAAGCTACTCAGCACGAAGACTATCTAACTCTTTCTCTTTGCGGACCAAAATAATATTCTTAACATTCATCTCATCAGACAGCTTGGAGACTCTCTCACCCATATCTTCTTTCTCCTTAGCAAGAACCTCAAGATTACCTTTCAAAGACAAACATTCTTCAACAATATTCTTGTTCTCTTCCCTAAGTGAACCAGACACACAGATACCTCTTTATCAAGTTTTTCATCAACAAGCTTCAAACTAGGATGACTGGACGAAAGCTCACTCTCAAGTCGAGCAATAACCTGGTAAAGCTCATGAATCTCACCAATAGTACGCCGGCGAAGCACAGCACCACTCGTGGTTGCCAAATAAGCATGAAGATCATAGGAATTAACAAGCTCCTAAAGTCCTATGATTGGACTCAGCTGCCAGAAGGGGAGCAATCATAGAGTCAACAAGATCTCTAGCCTGAGCGGGATCTGTACCATCATCCTTAAGTCGAATAACCGAGCGAGGAACATAAATATGATTACCTAAACCTTTGTTGAAATCAACATCAATAGTGGGCATAGGAGCGAATCCGGCCCGCTCTGACATAAAAGGCTGCTTGCCACGAGAAGACTCTATTAACTCTAGCTTTGCCAACACCATCAGGATAATCCAAGAAATCAGAATAAAGTGGCTCAAGTTGACCATCAACAATAAGACTACTGCAAATACCAAACTGTGTAGAAGGGATTTTACCGAATAATTTTTATTCGATAAAAGAAGCCTTAAAATAGAATTTTTTTTCTAAGCAAATTTATATGGTTTGTGCCAAAGGGAATTTATGGAATACATTTCAAAGAATCATTTATCGAATAAAATTTATTCGGTAAATAAAACTTGAAACCCACTATATGAGTCTATCAAAAGTTTCCAAGGCCATTTACCGAACAAAAGTTATTTGGTAAATCATATTGAAATTCCTTGAAAGAACATTTATCGAATAAGTTTTCATTCAAGTTATTAACTACAATCTTAAGCTTAAGGTAAAGTTCAAATATACATTTTTGTTTCCTAAATTGTTTGTTATTTCAAGATAAGCTTATTATACCTTGGAAATATGAAATGCCACAGATACTAGAATAATCATATGCATGGCTGGAGTAGCGCTCTCTTCGGGTGTGCCTATAAGAACCAAACTAGTACCGGTTCCCACCTAATCCCGAGGAGGGTAAAAGAGACCATATGTGGTGCTGGCTGGCATGAAAATAGCTGGGGGCGAGTATGGGCGCACATTGGGGCGCTGATTTTGGACCCACTGAATGATGTGAGGGGCCTAGTACTCCTGTTGGTATGCTAAGCGGTTGACCTGACTGCCCATGGAACGATGGTGATCCAGGATCATGTCCTGAGTGTCTCGGAGCTGTGTCTGATAACCCAAGATCTCGTTAAGCGTTGTCTCCATACCTGAAAAATTAAAAGAAGAAGAAGAGAAATGAGGGGCTGCTTCACCGGTTCAGGTACCGGGCTCTGTGGCTCCTGCCTCTCTCTTCGTCTGGGCGGCTCATCATCATCATCAGACAATAAGGAAGAAGCAAGGCACCCATCAACCTAAATTGTCGCAATTCAGTGCGACTGATAAGTAGTGTAGACTTCTCCTCCGTGCCCCGTCTCCTATGCTCAGGCGCATTCACCATCCCCAATCGCTCCATAATGGATGTCACAAAATGCCCACAAAAGTATCTCCTCTCGCGATGTTTCTGTATGTGTCGGGCGAGAATATAAGGAACACATGCACACTTATCCGTTGGGAACTCGACGAACTGCCTCAACAACCATAAATCATTGATGTGCGAAATCTAGCTTTAAAAATTATAAACATAGACTACCTATTCGCTGACTACTACTCTCGGGCAGTGGACCCGTTCGTATATAGTATAACTAAAAGTAAGTCCGGGATCGAACACAGGGACTAAATTATAAAGAAATTCGATTTAAAATAAAATGATTCAGAAAAGTAAAGTTTAATGACCAAAAGTCAGTTGGGTTTTTGAAATCATCTTAACAAACTGCATGTAAGCACTACAGTTCACAACACAATTTCATCATTTTTCGTCTTTTCAGAAAGTTTACCATCAAAAATTTAAAATTCTTCAAAATGCATGTAAGGATAGAGTTTTCACATAAAGCTCAAAATAAAACTACCGGGCTTTTCCTATTTACTCCCCCCCCCCCCCCACACTTGAGTTCTATAATATCCCCATTGTACAATAATGAAAGCAAAACTAAGGGAAATAGGGAAAGCAAATATAGAGAAGAAAAGAAAGTAAAACTTGCCCGAGTTTGATGCGCCTTCCTTATTCATCAAAGTAACAATTTTCAGTCACAAACTGGCTTTCCTGAATGACAAGGCCTAGTCCTTGTGTCGAAGGAATCTCAATTTGAGTTAGCAAAATTGCTAATTTGAATCAAAGGAAGGTGTGAAGCAATGACTGCGCCCATGCTTTGTTAATGCCAAAGAAAAATGAAGCGCTGAACTTACTGCCAGCATATGCACGTGACACTCAACCATCTAAACAAGCATGAATAAACGATCACAAGTACTAAATATCCAAAAGTGGCAAGTCACAACCATAATCCTAAAAGTAGTACCAAATAAAAAATGACAAAAAGGAAAATAGTTTCATTGCCAACAAAGGCGGAATACAGACTAAATGAAAATAAAGCAAATAAAAGTAATAATGCAATGTTCCAAATAACCAACAATCAAAAGAAATGTCGATGCTCCTGAAACATCCCGAACTCTCCATCATCAATCCTCCTCATCGCCTGATGGACGAAAAATGGAAGGAGCGCCACCACCAGCTTCAGCCCTGGTACCAAAAAGCTCAGCTCCATAGGGGTCATATATCATAGGATCATATCCAGCTCCAGAACCACCTGCATCACCTGCATGAGAAGACGAACCTACATGATGGCTACCACCCACCCCTCCAGTGTGAGTGTATGAGGGATATGGGTAGTCGCTCGGAAAGGGCCTCGGAGTGTACAACTCAGGAGGAGAATACCCCGGCATCTGCCTGTCCTCAGGATGAGGTCGGCTCTGATACATCTGCTCCATCTGATTATGCCATACAGGCTGGTAGAAATCCATGGAATACCCCATACGATGCTACTGGGAGGAGAAGTATCTCTGCTGCTCAATTATAAAGGCCTGATGCTCTGACATGAGTGACATCCGCCTCAATTCCCCCTAATATCGTCAAACCCATAAGGTTGTGGTCCAGCCTGCTGGGGTACATCCTCCTCAGATTCTACTGGCGCTGCCCTGCGCCTCCTTGACCTTGCTGATGGAACCGACGCCTCTTCATCCTCTAATAGGCGAGTCTTATCACTGTTCAACAATTGAGATTTCAAAAAATCTAACTCACCTATGATCCCCACCTGTACCGGATTACTCAAATTCCTAGTATTCTCGATCCTATCCGCCACACCCAATCGCATAGCAATCATGGAAACAAAGTGACCACATAACAACCTCTTTTCCCTATGCTTGCTCATGTGCCTTGCAAGAACATAGGGTGCCAGAACATGCTCACCTGGATACAATTCAGAAAAATACCTCAATAACCAAAGGTCTTCAGAATAGACCTTATTGTTGTTGTCACCGCGGTGGAGAAAAGAGTTGGTGATCATCTTGTG
>JAOEHQ010046120.1:0-11807 GCA_025447715.1 Asclepias incarnata
CCGCCCCCCCCCCCCCCCCACTTATTAAACAGTGAGAGCATTAAATTCTATATTTCAAAAATGGGACGTTCAAATTCCGAGAAACCAAAACCTAAGTGAGAATGTCGGCTTGTGGAACATAAGCGGAGAGCCATGTAGCGGAACAGCCCTCGGACCAGATTTCGACAAGGATTACAACAATCCATCCATCGAATGCAATTGTACCTTTGATAGCAACACCACTTGCCATATTATCAAATTGTAAGTCTTTCCTTTTCTTTTATCTGATTCATATTTTTACATATATATGTACAATTAGCAACACATATAGATACATAGATGAGAAGGCCAAGGGATACGAAATAAATCGTGTAAGTCCTTCAAGAATATTAACAAACAAGTTATTTTTTCTTATAGAGTATAATGCAAATTTTACAACAATCCCTATAAATTTTTTTTTATTAATCTAGTCATTAAACTTGTTGGTTTCGTGTTATTATTAACTTAACAACAGTTGTTTCTTTTCGGGGAAACATTTTAGGGATGCTCATGTGGAGGTGACGTGGAGCACGTTACACTAACTACTTCGCAACAACTTTTTATTAAAAACTGGCATCTAATTTTAACTGTACGGGTTTTGGAATAAAATTTGAAAAGTATAAGACTAAATTATAGTTTTTTTTGGTATGTTGCCTATATGGGACAAGTACCGTTGCTATTCTATAGGTTAAATATATAATGGTTTGATTAAAGTTACGGTACAATCAGTTCTAATATGAGCTAGACTGCAAAACAATTCCTAGCCAACATTGCTTTTGAAATAGCTTAATTTCAGTGAACATCTTCACATCCCATTCTCCAAATTTGATTATTTTGACACTAAAAAAACAGAGAACATTTATGTAAGAATTGTCATCTTTTGCTTCCAGGAAAGTCACTAAACTTAACAGGCAAGGGGTTATTCTTGAAGAAATTGCTGCTCTAACTTACCTCGCTGTATTGTATGCCCTTTTTTTCTTTCTCTCAATATTGTTCTTGTTAACCGAAATCAATCTTTAGTCTTAAAATGTGTGAGACATGTTTGTTATCGTATCTCAAATGCGATTGGTATCATAATATCTTTCACTTGTGCAGGAAAATTGATCAGAATGCGTTCACTGGTACCTTGCCCCTGTTCCTCGGAAATATGTCTGCAATGGTGATCTTGTAAGTGCAGGATATTTATTTCATTTTTTTCCTAACATTTTTAGATCAATGTAATATTACAGTAAAGTATATGTGCTCTACCGATTACACATCGGTGGGAAAGGTTAAAATTTTGAAATTGTTGACCCTTTGTTTTTACATCTTACTCAACTTTCCGTTTTATTTGTCTTAACAGGTCTCTTGCCCATAATCAATTCTTTGGTACAATACCCAAGGAACTAGGAAATCTTAAAGAACTAGCAATGTTGTGAGTGCCTTTTCAATGATGTTTTGTGTTCATATATTCATGCAAAGAGACTACAGTTTTTGAGCACATGATTACACTTTAGGGATGTGTTGCTCTTCATTAAAACTTTAATTTCTTAGCCAAGTGAAAAAGAAATCCGTGCTTGTTTTTTATGGTTCTCTAATTTCCTTGCCTTCCATTAGCTTCTTTCTCTGTTTATAAATTTTGAGGGATTAATTATGTGTGCAACATGGTTATGTTGTCTATTTGTTGCAGGGCTGTGAGTTCCAATAATTTTTCAGGCAGTCTTCCCCCAGAACTTGGCTATCTACCTAAGATGGAACAACTGTATGTTATTATAAAATATTGATACATGCACACACACACATTTACTGCTGAGTTATATTACATATGCATAATCTAGACATCTAGTATCTGATTAGAAGCTCACATAATCGTTACTAAAATTTGCAGTTACCTAGACAGTTGTGGTGCTGGTGGTGAGATTCCCTCGACATTTGCCAACCTCCAAAATATGCGTGTGATGTATGTATTTCTGTCACATGAATATTCTATTTTCTTTTAGTATTTAAGTGAAAACCAGATACTAAATAATCAGCTTATTTTAGCTTACTATCAGTTACCTTGTTGGTTTTTAGGTGGGCATCAGACAGCCCATTTTCCGGAAAGATACCTGCTTTTATAAGCAACTGGACAAAGTTATTGCAACTGTGAGTAAGAATGGTTGTAGCTAGAGGTGGGAAGTCAATTTGGGTTGTGTTTTATCTCAAAAGGGTCAAACGGGTATATTAAAAGGCTTGCGCTAAATGGGAAACCTGTTGAAAGTTTCCCGAAGTCTATTTCCAATGCATACAACCTCCTAAGGGATCTCTTTTTTTTATAAAGGTTTTCTCTTGGTTAAGGGTTACCCCGGGATGGCGAGCCATTTTTGGCTCATTGTAGCGGTCTAACCGGGCTTTGCCCGTGGCCGGCTCCAGCCATTTCCCTGGCCACCCCCAAATATGCCTAGGTCAGTATTCGAACCAAGTTGTAATATTATAATTTATGTATTCATAATTAGTGCATTAATTATTTATAGAAAATGGACTAAAAGTGTTTTTGGGTCAACCTGGTTTGACCTTTTGGCATGTACTAAAATGACATGTCCAAAACTGAACACGTTTGACCCCTAACTCAACCCGCCCATCTTGCCACTTCTAGTAATAGTGTACAATTATAAGCTACAAATGTATCATTCACTAATTTGCAGATGTTCGGTTTTATAGGAGACTTCAAGGGAATAATTTTGAAGGTCCTATACCAGCTAGTTTTTCAAATTTAACCTCGTTGACCTCTTTGTGAGTTATATACACCGTCTCTCTCTAGATATCCCTTACTGTCTGGTTATCCAACTACTTGAACTACTTTTATACATGAACTTGTATAGGCGAGTAAGTGATTTGCAGAACGTGAGTTCATCTCTTGATTTTATCACCAACTTGAGGAACCTAACTGATTTGTAAGAGACACGTATCCCTGTAAATTATGTGGAAGGTTTTAATATATTCAAATTACTTACCATCTTTTAATGTTTTGACTAGAGTTGTAAGAAATGCATTGGTTTCGGGCCCCATTCCGACAGAGATTGTTCGATTGCAAAATCTTCGTACTCTGTATGTTTCATGCAAGATCTAGTTAAATTTGGAGCAACTTTACAGAATTCTCAACCACTGTATCTTTAATACCCTACTTCTTCTCTTTGGCAGGGATTTAAGTTTCAACAATTTAAATGGTTCACTTCCACAAACATTAATGAATATGAGTTCCCTTGTTTCTTTGTGAGTTGTCCTTAGACCTCCCCTTAGTCCCTTACAATATCGGATATATGTAACTGTTTCTCTTATACTCTGTTTTCTTATTGTGTTTGGTATGGTCAGATTTCTTGGAAACAACAGCTTGTCTGGTTCTCTTCTTCCTGACAAAAGTGCGCTTCTTCAAAACATGTAAGTTGACCACATCTATTTGAACAAATCTAGTAGCTTTTATCGGACGTTTGCAATTCTTAAGACTTATCAGTTTTTTTTATTTCCTCTTGATTTGATATAACTTTATTTTGCAGAGATTTGTCTTACAATGAACTGTCTGGATCTTTTCCACGGTGGGTGATTCCAACGTGGTCAATGGCCAATCTGCAATTGTACGCTTACTTTCTGCTCTAATCATACTATCTCGTTTTGACCCAGTGGCCTGTTATTATTTTAAAATGTTTCTGTATTTTCAGGAATTTGGTGGCTAACAACTTTAAATTTGACAGCACGAACGTAAGGTAATCATTAAAATATTTATTCTATGTGGTATGGTACTTGTTTGGTAATTTCACATTATCTAGCTTAGATTCAATGCATCCAGGCACTTAATAAGAACGGGAAAAATAAGTTGATACTTGATATTATTCTGAAAAAGCAAGTCTTTTAGTTACCATCTTTTTCCCATTGTAATACTTATCTGGGGCGTAAAGGGAACTCTAAAGCTAAAGCACTCAAATTTTGATTTGCACTTATGCAGTATTTCTTACTATTCTGAATAATTGCATCTTCGTTTGCAGTACTTTCCCAGGACTGGTCTGTCTTCAACGAGACTTCCCTTGCAACAGAAATACAACACCTTGTAAGTTGATTATTTCTTTGCACATTTATAAAATACATTCTAAACTTTGTAGGACATGCTTATAAGCTTATAATTTGTCTTCCAAGAAGTTATTATTCATCAAATTTACTCAGAAGTGGTGAATGGGCGATTGATGATGATCTTTATTGCTTGCTAAAGATACCAGCTTTGCAATCAAGTGTGGTGGCTCAGAAATGAGGTCTGCCAATGGCATATTATTTGAGACTGAAAACACTACAACGCTTGGACCTGCTTCTTCTTATATATTTCAAGAAAAATGGGCAGTGAGCAATGGAGGTATTGTCATTGACCGACCTGACCCGTCATTTATAGCATCCACAACTACCCAGGTTGATAACACAAGATATCCAGAGCTCTTCAGAACCTCAAGGAAGTCTCCAGGCTCGCTTAGGTATTATGGTTTAGGACTAGAAAACGGTCCTTATACAGTAAGCCTTTTCTTTGCTGAAACCGTCTTCAATCGAACCAGAAACACCTGGCAAGGACATGGAAGGCGTGTCTTTGATATTTACATCCAGGTTCGACTGTTATAAAGCTTATTTTACTTTAATCATTAGATAATCAGTTTTGCTGTTTTTGAAACTGATTATATGATTAAATAATTGGATAATCAGAAGCAAAATTCTGCTTTGCCTTACAATAAAAACTAGTATCTTTCAAAATATAAATTGAAACATTCTCTGAGGTCTTGTTTGTTTGACTCCCAACTGTTTGTTGGATGCTTTAGCGACTTACTCAATAAGACATTTGTCTTGGAGAAGTTAGAAAAGTGATAGTGCATTGAAATAAAATAGAAGTTTTAGCCATATGACATCGTATGTTTTACATCTGTTTTTATATTCTTTTCTCCATCTCTATAAAGATGGCTTAAAGTTCATTCTCAGTTTCTAAACTCAATCAGGAAACTAAAATTGAGAAAATTTACTTAATGTGATGTTTTAGATGAATATAGCTAATAATAATGATGAGGTGAGTGGCTTTAATAGGTACCGGTAATGTCTAATTATTCTTCATACTTGAACTCTAGGGAAGTCGTCGACAGAAAGACTTTGATATAGCAAAGGAGGCAGGTGGTATTGGTAGAGCCCTTGTAAAGAATTTTGATGTTACTGTAACTCAAAATCATCTTGAAATTCATTTGTTCTGGGCTGGAAAGGGGACCTGCTGCATACCTGAACAGGGAGATTATGGACCTTTAATTTCTGCCCTCAGAGTTTCTCCTGGTACCGTACATAGAAATTACATACATACCCTTTCATAATTATATCTGATTCTGAATATAGTGATTGCTGATTTTTTTATTTTTTTTTTCCTTTTCAGATTTCAATGTTAAGAGCAAGTCAAAGAAAACTGGAATGATCATTGGTATCATAGCTTCTGTGGCATCCATCAGTCTTATTTTCTTAGTTTTTGGTTTATATGTGAAAAGGAAAAGGTCAAAACACCGACAAGAAGAAGGTAGCAGTTGTATTTCTGTTTATAGTTGTAATTTTTTTAGGTGTCTTTTTCTATAGTTGTAATTTAATAGAAAAAGACATAAAATCATGTTCTTGCCTCTTTTATCATATTTAGCAGAGTTTCTTGGAATGGGCCCTAAAGTACATACTTATACGTATGCGGAACTGAGAACTGCAACTGCAGATTTCAGTACTTCAAATTTGCTTGGAGAGGGTGGTTTTGGACCTGTTTACAAGGTCAGGCCAATATTTACAAAATTTAGTACAGTGTTTCTATTGCTATTCATTTTTGTATTAAAAAAAGTAGTAATGCATTTTTGATTTTTCTATAGGGGATATTGAATGATGGAAGTGTGGTAGCGGTGAAGCAACTGTCAGTAGCATCCCATCATGGGAGGAGTCAGTTTATAACAGAAATTTCAACCATATCATCTGTCCAACACTGGAACCTTGTGAAGCTCCAGGGCTCTTGTATTGATGGAGCTAGAAGACTTTTGGTTTATGAGTATCTTGAGAACAAAAGCCTTGATCAAGCACTCTTCGGTATGGAAAATAATACAGCTTCTTCATCATCTTTTTTTTGTGATAACTCTCATTTTTATTGAGCAAAAAAGGGGGAAACAAAGACGAATATGATTCCAAATGTTTGATGCTATGTCCAAACTCTCACATTTTCTGAACAAGAAAAGGGGAAACAAACACAAATATTTCCTATTCCATTTGTTTGATTCTATGTCCAAACTTGCTAAATGGACAGGTTGGATAACAGGTCAAAACGTGTTGGGGTTGAAATGGTCTGTTTTTTAGTATGCGTTAAATTTCAAAACTGGCCGGGCTAACCATTGTGTTAGTTATGACTACGAAAACATTATTATCCCTTATTTTAAAATCTAAACTCAAATCTTTGAGTAAAACTGCTTAGATCCAGAATTTACCCGTTTCCCTGTTAGCATTTTTTTTATTGATCAATGGGAGATAAAACACAACACAAGTTTTGACTCATTGTAATCATTATATGAAAATCTACAAATCTTTCCATCTTTATATCTTTAGGAAAAGCAGATGTGCGCCTTGACTGGCCAACACGTTTCAATATATGCTTGGGAACAGCAAAAGGACTGGCTTATCTTCATGAAGAGTCAAGGCCTAGAATTGTGCATCGGGATGTCAAAGCAAGTAATATCTTGCTTGATGGAGAATTATGTCCCAAAATATCAGATTTTGGATTAGCAAAATTATATGATGATAAGAGAACCCACATGAGTACCCGGGTTGCTGGAACTATGTGAGTTCCTTCACTCTTCTTAAAAACATATCTTCACTATATTTAGTAACCTACTAATCTTCTAACACTTGATATCCTGCATAGTGGCTATCTTGCACCAGAGTATGCAATGCGTGGGCATTTAACATCGAAGGCTGATGTTTTTGGATTTGGAGTAGTTTGTTTGGAGATTCTTAGTGGGAGGCCGAATTATGATGATAAAGTGGATCCCGAGCAAAAGTATCTTCTACAATGGGTAAGATACGTGGGGATGCATTTGACCCAAGCCAAAGCTTCCTTAGGTTGAAGCTCTATTTATGTTAAATTGTTAGTATTGGGCTTGGCACATGGTTTGCAAATCTTGAAATGGTGATGTCTGAGATTGGCTTGTTTAATGCCCGTGTCTTTGGTAGAGGTGGTAATAATGCCCGTGTCTTTGGTAGAGGTGGTAATTCTGACTCATTTAATTATGAATGGGTCGGTTCGGGCTTTTGTTTTATCTCAATGGGTCAAATTGATCAATTTAAAAAGTTTAGCTAAATGGGAAACTGATCGAACAGGTGTCTAATTAACACATTAATGATGTATAAAAGTTAAATAAAAAAACATTAAAGTATTTGGGTCAATTCAACCATGCTTTTACCAACCCCGTGATAAAAAAATACATGTTTCAATCCAAACATGATCTGACACGTTGTCTAACCCACCCATCTTGCCACCTCTAGTCTTGGCTCTGCTAGTATGAATTTAGTTCCTTCGCGTTCATATAGGCCATTATAAAGTTGGGTTTTGGTTGGCTCATATAGGCTCTTCATGCTTGGTTCAGCTCCTGTGACCATATTGCCATATAAGAATGTATAAGATCGGATTTTGGGTTGACTCGTATAGGCTCGATGTTGTCATTATAAGAATGTATACTCTCAGCTATTGGGTTGGCTCATATAGGCTATCAACACTTGACTCAGTACTTTTTGTTTCGTACAGATACATAAAACTGTATACGCTTTGGTTTGATCTAACTGATTGGTTCAGATAAAATTAGAAAAGAACTCCTGAAAGGTTGACCCATTCCCTTTAAGGTTGATTTGATCTAACTGAAATAATCGCAACCAATATCGACTCATCCTTAAGTAAATGGGCCAAATTGTCACCTCGAATAGTTGTCATTGCCAGTTGTCCCAAAACGAAAATAGTTATCCACTTATCCTTATTTCTTATGTATTAATCAAATGACTTCATCGTATTTCCAGGCATGGAGTCTATACGAAAGTAACCGACAATTGGAGCTTATAGATCCATCTTTGACTTCTTTTGACGAGCAACAAGCTACCCGTATGATAGGGGTGGCACTTATGTGTGTTCAAGCGTCACCGTCATTACGACCGGCAATGTCACGTGTGATTGGAATGCTTTCGGGTGATATTGAAATAAGTGCTGTCACAACAAAGCCTAGTTATTTGACAGATTGGGATTTCAATGATATTACCAACACTTTCTGTGACGATGAGCTAATTTCGTCTGAAACTACAACCATGACTACAACGAATACAAATACTACCTCCTCAACTGGTCTTGAGTCAATGTCATCACCCATAATCTTGTCAGAGCTAAGGAACAATGGGAGTCTAAGAGATGGAAGGTGACGGATCCGAACTGGCATATATTTGGTCCTTTTTTATTTACAGTATTTATATACATTTGTACTCCTAAACTGCTATCTGTTCATAACCATTATACTTGTTCAGGTGACATTTTTGTTTTCTTTTAATAGTAACTTGTAAAGTGCCTGTATTTATTAGAGTACGTGATAGAAAACGGAAATAAAACACGGTGTAGGTAAATCCTTTGAGAGATGTTTTAATTAATTTATGATATTTCAACAGTATTTTCATACATTTTACAAATGAGAGGGTTTGTAGGTGGTTTTGAGAGTTTATATAGGCGGGATTCATCGAACGGTCAAAATGTAAAACGACATCAGATGAAGGAAGATTATTGCCTCGATCGACCCACGAAAATTGGAGGTGTGCTTTCATAGTATTCACATAATAAACAGAGAAAATAAAGCCATAAAAAAACCAATAAAGTCATTTTCGAAGCTCTAAATGAACCAAATTGCCATACGCCCCATATATGCCATTAAGTTTTTCCTGTCGTAAGCATAAATGCCTCGACAGTCATTTTTAGTCGCTTAAGTTTGACATGTTTCTGATATATTATTGTTTCGTGAAGTTGTCACGATTTGTTCCGCATCATAACAGTGGAGTCGAAGAAGCAATTGATTAAAAGGATTTGGTAACGTACATATATATATATAGACAAGATAACAACACAGTTGGTGGTGAGTGAGAGGGGGAGGGGTAGCCATTTAATTGTTTGACCCAAAAGGTAAAGAAATCTTAGAGACACCTTATTTGGTGTATTTTGAAGCACTTTTTCTTTGCGGGAAAAAGAATGAGGAGCAACCTAGGATTCCAGAAAAGGTGTCAAATGTTTTTGTTGTTATAAATTATCCAAAATTCTTTTTTACCGGAATCAAAAGTTAAAGCAGGGAGGGAATCAAAGCAAAAGGCTATATATATATATATGGTATTAAGATAGTACTAGTATTAATAATTTATGTCTGCTGAGAAAAAGAAAAACATCATTTTGAGTTGTGTGAAAGTGACAATTTGTAAAAGAAAACATCAATCCATATGCAGCAGGAGTTTTTACCCTTTCTTTAAATAAAGTAACTATGATTCAATATTCAGGTTCCTCATTCCAAGGACTCTAATCATCTTTTGCCCTCACGTGAGTAGCCACTCGTGAGCACACCTATGTTGGGTTTAATATACAATTTTTTGTTGGACTGTTGTTGTATACACATTTTCTATTCAGATAACTTTTGGTGGTCATTTATATACGCATACATAGGCTTTCTTGAACTTGGTGTTCCAAAGCTAGACCACACGCTTGTGTATTAAAATGTTAATCAACAACAAGTTTTCGAAGTCAACTTGGAGATAACACACTCTTTGAGTATCGCTCACACTTTCATGCATAGTACCCGTTTAGATGTTATTGTGGGTACTCGATCGCTAACAACTAACTCGCCGTTCAAAAAAAAAAGTTATGTATGAAGGTTCAAGTTAAATTTCGCGAAATGGTTTGTTTTGCTTCTTTTAATCATACAACGGAAGCAATCCAGTCTACAAGTATATATTGAAATTTTCTGATATCATCGGTTTGAACTCGGCCATGTAGTTGTGAACATCCTAGCTGCTAGCTATACATATATACTCATCTTTGAATTTAAAGCCGTGTTTGCGATATCGGTTGTAAATATAACCTCTTCGATCACCTCTTTTAAAAACTCACTTAGTTTATGCTACGTGATTCAAAATCGTTGGCTCACATGAACGTACACGGTAAACAATTGGCTTGGTTAAACTTGCTAAGCACCCGATCGACAAGAGTCATATTGATCAACTTTGGAAAAATAAAGTTGACTATAAGGTTGGTTCTTGCCAAGCCTTTTTAACAAATATTATAATAACAAGCTATGGAATATTATGTAGTCTCACCTACACCACTACTAGATGCTAATTAAAGAAAAAGATTATTATGATTATGATGCTAGTGACCACTAAAAGAGACCCACAATAAATAGATATTTAATAAATATACGGGTGAGAGTCTGAGAGAGAAAAAATTACTGCAAATTACAAGAAGTAGGAGACATAAGTCACATAACGATAACAAGATGGGGCTTATATAATAAGTTATAATGGATGAAAACCATCGAATCCATTTTCATATTCCTTGACCCTATTATTCAAAGTTTAATTTGTACATTCCATTCCAACAAGTCCCAATTAAACACACATAAAAAGCATAACAAAAATCCTAATTAAAGCTTTGGCCACTAGTTATTAGTTTTCTAATAAAGCTTTCCATCTCTCACTCTCATGATCATGTCCCTCATGCCAACATTTTTTCTTTTGTTCGATTCTCTCACTATCTAAAGCATTAAGCATCTTTTGCAATTACATCAACTTAACATATACTTAGATTTTAAGTTATGGTTGGTGAAATCGAGTTGTTAATTTTGATGGGTGAAACCAATTCTAAATAGCTTAACAATATGACTTCAAATCTTATATATAATGCCAGAAGACGTATCAAATTAGTAACATATAAAGAAAAAAGAAATTATATAACTTTTCGTAGGGAATAAATCATGAAAAGAAATTAAAGAAAAAAGATCATCTAGTTAGGTAATATATATATATATATATTCTTGCATGTGAAACTCCTATATATATAAGTATATAGATCTTTTATCTAGTTTAATAGTAATAATTACAAAGTATATGTGATGTTGTGAGATAAAAGGGAACACTATTGTATTATTTGGCTATATATATATATATATATGGATTTGTTTGTTTGTATATAGATAGATATGTTCATGATTAAAGATTATAATTGCTCTAATAAAGGGAGATAAAGAGAAGGACCACGTTCAAATTCATTCAATAATCATGTGAAATAAATATCATAAGATGTAGATTGTGGAATAAGTGAGACATGATGTTGCAATTTGTAGCCATTTTAATTAGTTTCATTCTTAAGGCTAATTAATTTACTTGATGAAAATGGCCCACCTCCCATACATCTATCTATCATAATCATATGCAGTAAAAGGTGTGATTGATGTCTTTCATCAAAATGGCGAGCAACATAAATGGTGGGTGTTAATGTACCAATTCTTATAGCATGATCGAGGTACACCTAACCAAAATGAGAATAAAATCACACACATTTTCTGACTTATTTATGATCATTTTATGATATATCTATATGTGTGTGTGTGAATGTTATCCATTTTATTTTTACTATTTAATACGAGTAGTTAGATATATGTAAGACCGAACGGAGTGGGGCTACCCAACTTGTGGGCGACTCGCGACATGTGGCGTCTCGTCAGCAAGTTGGGTAGCCT
>JAOEHQ010046121.1:0-11805 GCA_025447715.1 Asclepias incarnata
TTTTTCAGGTCAGCCGAGGCGACATTTGCTTACGACCGGGTGGAGCAATTTTGTAAGCCAGAAGAATCTTGCTTCTGGGGATGCAGTTCTCTTTCTAAGGTATCATCATTCCTTCAAATATGCAATAAGAACTCTATGCATCGTTTCATGTTTAATGTGATATATTTAAGCAAATATTAAAGAAGCATATAAGTGCAAACTTGTGGGGACACCAAGAAAAAGAAGATTCCAGTTTAAAAATCCTAATCTTTTTGTCAGTCGATTGTTTCGTTGAAATTGAGATAAGCGAATAAATAGGTTTTCATAGTATTTGGAAAGTGGTGTATAATACTTATTAGGTTGGTAATGTGTATAAATACAAGAACTTGGAATTATTCTTTTGGTCCGAGCAATGAAAAGTGTTTGAAACACTTTAGGCATATTATAAGGGAATGGTGCTTGTAGCACCTCTTTTTGTGTAGCAAGGAAGAGATTAGAAAATGAAGAAAGAATCATGTCCTTTTCTTTTGCCTTCTGTTTGAACTTTATTATATCTTAGGGGAGTCCGACGCTCTCTGAAACAGTGTTCAGATCTTCATCTATTTGTTTGGATTTACATCCTCTTTTGTTGCTAGGATTCTTATCACGTCTTTCGTGAAATGTAGTAGTGTACATGAAGACGGTTGACATTACTTATCAAAGGAAAAACTAGATAAAGTTAGTTGGACTTTCTCACTTTCATTTGTGTGTTCACTTTACAGAGGAAAAAGAATATGATGTGCCACAGGAGAAAGATTTTTCCTTCTTCCTTTACCATTACGTATTCTATGCTCACTTTCACAAAGCAAAGCGAATCGTTATTGATCTTCTATTGATGTTACATCCACCCTTTTTATCCTTCCCATTTTAAGGAAGATTTTAAAGTTTTGTGCTTGTTAATTTGGAAGGATAATGAGCTAATGAAAGGGAGATTTTAATTCTATTTGTAGAGGGATTTATCCAACATGATTATTAAAAATTACTAACAGTCTAATTTTCATGGATGTGTATTACATAAGGCTTGAAAAGCTCGATAGGAGCTAAAGCCAAAACCTCATAAGCCCGAGTTAGGCTCGTATATTTCAAGGCGTCAAGCTCATTTTTTATGCTTGAGCAAACTCAATAAAGATTAACTCGAACGCGCTCGAGCTCGAATTGCTAGATAAAATCCTGATTTGTTTGCAACCGTTTTTAACCATCATTTGTAAGCTCTTTCTAGACCTATTTACAATGGTCCCATATCCAGTCACTATCTTTACCTATTATAACCACGACGCAACTGGTAAATTGCACAAGGAATATAGATAGAGGGACTTACATCAGTTTCTAATGTTCATAATTCCATTTTTTATGGTTGTTTTAGGGGCGAAGGTGGTGAACTAAGGCTGGGAACTCGAAGAGCCACTCGACCAGGAAACTTTCTTCCCAATACAATCTTTCTCAACTCAAATTCTTTCACGGACATTGTTGCCCCTGTAGCTAATGCAGTATCCACCAACACCACCTTTGATGTTTTCTACAGTCCGAGGTAAATGTTTGGTCATAAACCCACATTTGTATATATCAAATGAGAACCCCTATTTTGAATTGTTACACACTTACACTAAATTCATTAATTCAATGCAGGTCTAATCGAGCTGATTTCGTTGTTCCTTATGTCATGTATATGAACTGCATCAAGAATATGATAACGATTGGAACAAGGTTTAAAATGAGATTCAGTATGGATGAATCTCCCGAAAGAAGGTATCTTTCAAGCAATTTCCATCCTTTCACTTATATATGGGTCTATCTGGGTTGTATTTTATCTCTAAATGGTTAAATACTCAAATGTGTAAGACCAATAAATTAGCTTAAAAGGAAACATGTCAAATGAGTTGAAATGCCCATAGTGCATTTTTGTAATGCACCAGACCTCCTAAACTTTTTTTTTTTAAGGGAGGACGATACCTCTTTTATTTTATTAATTGGCCAACAAATATGTACAATACAATCAACACTCATCCATGATGGACATACCCATCATTTGACAAAACTAAACCAATTACTGTTTTTTATACTACTAGATGGATGCCCAGGGGATGTGGCGGCGATGGTGGTAGCGGCGGCAGTGTGGTGGCGGCGGCGAGTAGTATAGGTTATTGATGTATAAGGGGTAGTGTAGTTATTTTAGGAGTTAAGGGATAGATGTTGTAAATTAATTCACTAAGGGTATTTTGGGTATTATGGGCTCATGGTTAGTGTAAGTTAATTTAGTAAAGACATATTGGGTATTTTAAAGGCTGATTGTTGAAAAAGGGGAGGGGAACATTTGCTTTATATAATAAGATAGATATATCAGCTTCATCTATACCAACCTCTATTCACAAAACAAATACAATACACGACTCACCATTCTGGACTAACAAAAAACAAATCAATAATCTAGACTTACCATACCAACTCTTCAATCTGCACTTAGCATTTCAGCTCCATAGCTGATAGCTCTTGAACAACTGCACGGGGAAATTTTTTCCCTTTTACCCAAAAAAAAAAACTTACCTGCAAGCATAACCATATTAACATAGCTTCAACCAAATTCTTCCAAATCCGCAGACCTCCTAAACTTGCTTTGTTCAAAAAGTTGTATTATTATTGAATTACTCGTACTATTATTTTTCTATTCATATTTGACAAATTAAATATTTGTAGAACATTTATGATTTTTCACAAACTAGGTTGATGCAATTGAGAATTGAGAAACCCAACCTGTCAATACCAGAAAATACTCACTTTCACATGGACCCATTTTGACCCATTACCTGACCCACCCATTTTGACACGTGTACACCATTTTTTGTTCGGTGTCCCTTAAACAATAGTGTTAATTATGTTTTTGCAGGTTTAGAGGATCTGTGATTGCTGTAGGTGACATGGATCCATACAAATGGCCTAAATCAAAATGGAGATGCCTAACGGTACTTCACATTTCAATTTCATAAGAAAAAACTAGTTTATAATTCTATATATGGTCATTTTTTTTAATAAGGATACTAGATTTTAGTCCCGTGTATACACACGGTTAAGGACGTTCAAATATTTAGAATTGTTTTTTATGCGTAATGATATTTTATACATGCATATGCATCCTTAAATTTCAAAACCTTCCACTTTCAATTAGATATGATATTTGATAGTTAAATAAAAATAGTTTGTATCAATATTATATTCAATCTTATTTTAATTTGTATAAATTAAATCTAATAAACTGTACAAATCTAACTTTTGGTAAATTGAGCTTAAAGTAAATGTAATAATTTGTAGAGAATTTGTAGATAGGAAAGTCTAATTTAAAGTAAATTGAGCTTAAATTAAATTTAATAAATTGTAGAGATTTTTTAGATAGGAAAGTATACTTTTAGATATTCTGATTGGTCAAATGAAAAATTAAAGACTCTCATTGGTTATATGAGTTTTAGTACAATTGTCTTTTATTAATACTAAGATTGTCCCTTTTCAACAGGTGAGGTGGGATGAAGATGTTGGTAACCATAATCAAGAACGGATATCTCCATGGGAAATCGATCTCTCTGGTGCGTCTATGCCACTTTTGAGCATCCCCTCTCTAAGATTAAAAAAACTGCGGTCAAATCTGCACTCAACTCCATCTGAACACCCTGTTGCTGGTATTTGACTTTCTTGATTCTAAATTTCAGAAGACTTGGAACTAGACGTGGCAATTTGGACCCATTTACTTGTTATGTTAAATCTCTAACTGCTTAGTTAAAATAATTAGCGTACAAGGGAATGGGATAAACGGGTCGAAAGTAGCCTAATGTGTAATTTTAATGCATAAAACCTCCTAAAATCATTCTATTCAAAATTTGGATTAAACAGTATATTTTTTGTAATCATATTTGACATGCTTCTTATTTCTAACATTGTTGGACAAAAAGTCTTCAAGCCAACCTGACCTGTTTTAGTCCGTACGAAATAATTACCTGTTTTGACCTCCCCTCCTGACCCACCCATTTTGTTTTAGTTAAAGTTTTGGATGATTTCTTGCGAGTTCAGTACTAATTAAGCTTGTTTTTTATGCAGCATGGGGTGGATGTTTAGACTTTGAGGAATCCACAAGATCCTCTAAGGTCTTGCAAGGTCAAGAAAATGTAGGTGGTAAGATGAACAGCTCGTTGAACTTGGGGGTACAACCCTTGATGCATCCGGGGTTTTCTCCAAACCAGATGTTATTAGCGGGAAGAAGTATAGATATTGTCGGCAGTCATCATCAGCCTGTTTCCACCACCCATAACCCGGCCTTTCTGGGATCTAACAATACCAGATTCCCAAAGGTCTTGCAAGGTCAAGAAATTTGTTCACTGAGATCCCTAAATGGGAAAACAAACGGTTTTTGGGGTCAACCTAGAGCCAATCTTAGCTCGCATCAAAGCCCAGATAATCCCAGTTTTTATCCACTCGGTTCTGAAGGTTCTAGGAACTTCTGTTTTCCAAATCCGGCTCCTGTCATGCCCAGGATTGGGTTCCCATTCAATCACGCCCCTGTAGGAAGTGGGGTTACAAGGGATGATATTACTGGGCTAAAGCTACAACTACAGCCCAACCTTTCTGTTGAGCTTGGAAAAACAGCTGTTGATCCGATCATAGAAGGTAACTCAGGAAGTGAGAAAGATGATGGTGGTTCTGATAGCAATGGAAGTAGTAGTTGTAAGCTATTTGGTTTTCATTTGAATGGTGCACCTCCAATGGCAGACGCTCAAAGTTTAAGCAAGAGAAGTTGCACCAAGGTAAGGTCAAAACTGTTTTGGTCAACACAGATTGGTTTTAGCAAAGGTCAAACTTAAGAATACGTAAATTTTTTTATATATATTATTAAAACAATTTACAAGGTTTTACACATTATATATTTGTTTTTCCAAATTGACCCCAGTTGACCCGTTTCTTCATAAATGGGTCAAAAATGTCACCTTTGAATAAAATACAAGCTTGTGATACACGGTATAGATTCAATCTCAAATCACTTTTTGCGTGAAGGTTCATAAACAAGGAAGCAAGGTTGGAAGGGCCATTGATCTCTCCAAAATGTCGAGTTATCATGAGTTATTTAGCGAGTTAGAGGCTCTATTTCAGATGGAAGGCGTTTTGAGCAGGCGTGATGGTGCATGGCAACTGTTGTATACCGATGAAGAGAATGACATGATGGTTGTTGGTGATGATCCATGGGAGTAAGTCTCTACAATCTGAATGAGTGTTCAAAATGTAGACCGAGATACAAACTATACCGCATGAAATACATTTATATCATTGTTCTTTTAGTGTCAGAAATCATACTAAGGAAGTAAGGTGATATTAATGACTTATTTTTTTATGCAGTGAGTTTGCAAGGATGGCTACAAAGATTCACATATATACCAAGGAAGAAGTGGAGAAACTGATGAGTGGTGGTGTGATCAGTGACGACACTAGTTGCTTGGAGGAAGCACCCGCCATGGTGGATACCGCTAAGTCTTTATTGGTAGGTGTGCCGGTATAATTTTCTCCGTTGACCACCACGGTGGCGGTTGTTTAGAGTATATGTTTTATGTTAATATTTTGTGCTAAGCAGACGACTATGTAAGCTTTAACTTTTGCAGCTGAGTGACTTGTGTGTAACTATGACAAGTTAATTTGTAGACTTCGGTTTTCTAATGCACCTTCATCAAGCACAAGCTTGTAATAACTAGGAAAAACTTCTATTTACGGTAACATAGTATACGTGTTTCTTTAATTTGGGTAACTTTCTTGTCGTTTCGATCTTTCATGTGGATAATATACTTTACATGATATCTTCAATCAAGGTAAAAAAAATCTGACAAAAAATCTCAAAATGCGAGTTTTTTTATTTTTTATTTTGGGTAAAAAAGAAGGTTTACACTGGTTATACTTCAAAATGCGATTTTCCCTAATAATAACTATCGACCAACAATGGTTTAATGTTTTTTTTTTTCTTTTGTAAAATCAGGACAAGGCTTAAAAGAATAGAATTTTGTTTATTTTATTTTTTTTACCTAAAACAACAGACAAAATTGTCAAAAACATTTTTACTAACTTTAGTGTAACACAAGTCAACATAGTGACATTTAAAAATTTCAATCACTAGACTTGTTTATATGATAGGAGACGGATTAGTTAGTTGTAAGAAACCATTAGGTGAGCTAAACATGAGTCTCTCGTGATTAGATTGGTATTACTGAAAAATCAACATAACAAATTTACGTTTTGTTTAAAAGTTGAATTTTTAAGTATCCTAAAATTTACCTAAATACTTTCAATAGTTTAAAACATAACTCAAACTTAAAGTTATTAATTTCAACTAAATAAATAAAATTTCATTCAAACTATTCATAATATCCGTACTTCAATGAAATATTATTCAAACATTTTCACGTATAATAACCAAATTACAAATAAACACCATATCATTAATACTACATCATTTAACCAGTAACATCTCCATCTCTATATGCCAATGAGACACAAAATGCTTGAGAATTATGAGGAGGATTCCCTGATTTTTACTCACAGGTTTTGGGTTTAGACTCCTTAGAGTGACAAGTACGTAAGGTTTTTCCCCTGAATTCCCTGGTTGGGTCCTTAGCAGGTCCGGACCCAAATCGAACGTTCAAAAAAAACAACTCCATTTCTATATATTAATATACTAGATTAATCAGTGCATTGAGGGAATATATTTTTACATGACAACTCCATATGATAGTAACATACTAAAATTTAATAAATATAATAATAAATGAAATGATTTCAATTTGACAAGATAATTATTATAAAACACAAATAAAGAAAGAAAAACGTAATATAATTTCTAATGAAAAAAAATACAATTCTAACAACACTTTCTTAAAAAATACATTAGTTGTAGAATTGATTATATTTTCCATTGCTATTCAATATCCTATATCAAAATTCAAAACCTTTAGATCTTATATGTTCTTTTTTTTAGAACGGCAATTAGATCTTATATGTTCTTAACACATGAAAAGATGACACATAATTGTAAATATTTTGGTATTGCTTAATTTGTTTCTTTATTATACATATGTGAATTTGTTATCATATAACAACAAACAAGAACATATAAAACATGAAAAGAAACAATATTCTCATGGAAAAAAAAAACTAAAAATGAATAAATATTACCTAAATATCTAAATTATTATTATTGAAAAAAAAAAGTGTGTAACAAATAATTAATTTTGAATTTGATATGAATGACATTTGACTAAATCTTTTATTAACTACTTAATTAATTTAGAAGACCAAATGTTTAAATTTGTTACAATTACTTGACTAACTACTGACTAAGTACTTTTAAATTTGACTAAATTGATAAATAATTCAAATTGATGATTAAAATAAATATAGATGACGTGGTCATACACATGACAACTCAAATGAAACAATTAAATGGAAAAATGACAAACAAACAAAAAACCAACATGGCAAACTATTTTAAATGCCAACTAAGACATAAATGATCCTCACTTAGTTATACAAAAAGAAATCTCCATCTCTCGGTTCTTATGTTTCTAGCTACTATGTTTGCCAAATAGGATTTTTTTTTTTACATGACGCTCTATCTCATGAATTATTTAAAGTTTTGCCACATAATCATCCATGTCATCCATTGGCTTATTGAACATTTGAAATTTATATTTATATTAGGAAGACATACTCATATCCCTTTACTTATAGAGATTTTCAAATTTAAAATGGTATAGGGGTTTGTAAATTGCAAACAAATCGATTCCTACTTTGCCTTTACATTTATAAAAAGAAATATTTCATCGTGTTTTTAGTCTACACATAATCAAATCAATTCTTTTTCTTCCAATAATGTTTAAATCTGTGTTTATTATGTTTATTGTTTCATACCATTTTTTCTTTCGTATGTTTCTTTACATACATTCACGTTTTTGTCATCTTTTCATATATCATGCAATGGAATATTATTTATATTATTTGTTGAGTGGCAACACAGGCCAAGGATGAAGGTATCCGACTTTGCCGATTGCCGTATTTGGAGGGTTTACACTAGAGGTGTATAAGAGGTATTAAATTTATTTCTGATTTTACGACAAAATACTATATTTATTATTATAAACATATTTGTTGGTGTTTATTTTGTTTTCATATATTGAAATATATAAACACTAGAAAATGTACCCACGCAATGCGTGGAGTTGTATAGATTCAACGTAACGGCAAAACTAAAGGTGACAACGTTCTGTTCTACTGATCGATCATCGGTGACCAATGATAATGTAAAACAAGTCTTTAAATTTAAATTTGAGTATCGAAAAAAATATATATTATTATTAACAACTTTATTAATACTGAATTGAATAAATTATATATTCATAATTATTTATGACTTACTATATTTAAAGTGTTCTTAAATTTTTTAAATTTTAAGACACATTGCAAATGCTTTATAAAATAGTTTAGATAAAAATTTACCCGCGCGATGCGCAGCTTTAGATGGCTTCCAAAATATTTAAATTCAAATATTAGTCAAAATCTTAGTTTTAATAATAAATTTAGAATTTTTGTCAATGGCTAAGAATGACGACATCCAGCTTTACCGATCGCCCACATAAACCATGATCGATAGTGTTGGTGTAATATAGAGAGTTGTTGGTGGTGTTCAACTTTTTTTTTATTTACTTTTGTTAATAATTTAGTTTATTGTATGTTAATTTTTTTTCTAATTATATGTTAATTAAGTTGTTAAATTGTTAAATTAATAGTTGTTGTATTAATTGGTTTCCTTATATAAAAAGTTCTTAAATTTTTTCAAAAATTAAGAAACATCTCATCTCTTTTATAATGTATTATAGATTATTATTACGAGTTTTCTTAGTATATGACCTTTATTATTATGATCTTTTTTAGAAAAAAAATATTACATAAATGTGTTAAGAACTCTGTGTTTGTATTTGCTTTCTTTATATTGTGGATTTTTAATTTGATTAGTTGTTTATTGAATTTATATTATAAGAATATATTGAAGTTACTCGTCCATCGGACGAGACCTAAAACTAATTCGTAATATGTCTGTATCTATATTTATATTATACTAGTCTTAATATCCGTACGATGTACGAATTGACTATATATATCGTACGATTAATTTTAAGTAAAGTAAATAAAAATTTGAACATGCTGTATCGTATATGGTCTCTTCAATGATAGTTTTAATAGTGAGAGACATATATCATAATAGTAATATTGAAAAACTAATTAATAGGATATAAAGCTTACCAATGAACTACAAAGTACGTAGGTATGAGCAAAAAGCTGAAAAACCAGTATTAAACTGATATCAATATCGATGGAGATTTGGTTTCAGTATCAATTTTGATTTTAAGACAAAATCAGTGATGATTTTAAGTTACAATATATAACATTACACATATAAATAAGACTTATAAGAACTCAATGGAGTGGATTATAAAATTGAATGTCGGTGGAAAACGAAAACAATGGTGGTATATAGATTTATAATAAAATAACTATTTTATGCTAATTTAGATTATGATAACTATTATATCTTTTAAATAATGGTAAGAAATTATATAAGCATGAGTATATAACTTGTTAACATTGTGTAGAATACTTTTTATATAATAAGATAATAATAAGAATTTAACTATATTAGATATATTTATCTACTAATTAAATAATAGTTTTAATTATATATGGTATATAGATAAATAAGTTTTATTAATATAAATTAAAAGGACACGTGTCTTTTAGATATCGCGTCATGTGTCGAAGAAAACTACAATCTTGTTTTAGTTTATTGGTAGATTATAAAATATTTCGTTCCTTTTATATTTAGAAGTTTTAAATTTAAACAATGCAACATATTATGCATCTTGTTTAAATAATATAAATATTTAAAGCAACAGTTCATTGACCTTTTGTAACATCCTGTTTCATTAATGACTTACCTAACGAAATCTTTGTTTAAGTCTAAGTTATTAAAACATAAAAAGTTATCAAACTTTATTAATTTTTAAATGTTGGATATTTTACTTCTTTTTTTATCAATAAAAGGTGTCCAAAGTTTTAAAACTTTTTAAAAAATATTTTTTTAAACAATTTAAACCCTGATACTTGTTAAGTTTTTTTTTATAAAAATGGACTAACCACCTCTCTCTTTTTGAACTATCGCCATGAGACGACTAAATAAACAGCCATGAACAAATTTTAAACGATTTAGCACATGTATAACTTGGATTCCTAGATACCTCTTGCTGGCATCACAGCTTTTATCATGTACTATGTAATCTGCAAAGATTGTAGGCCGGTGGTGGCCATGTCTCCGGATCTCTCAAATTTCCCTCAACGTGCTCGATTTACCTATCTTTTTAAGTTTGATTGGTTTTCATTTCAACTGACCTTTCCATTTAATTACTGACAAAAACCTACTTTTCAATTCTTCTTACCCTATGAGCTTTCAGCAAAAGACATATTTCTTGGTCCATGGAACATATTTTAAGCGATCTAGCAATTTATTTAATCAAGTTTTACCAAAAGTTTACGACTTTCTTCAAAAATTTCACGTTACTTACTGCATGTCGAAAAGTAATTTTGACAAAAAAAAATTGTATATCCTTGATATGAATGTTGGTTATATATTAACAACATATTAAATGAATCACGTTTAAAAGATTTAACGTGAACTAGGGTTAGAATTGTTTTAAAAAAAAGTTTTATCTTGAAACTTTAAAAAGTTGAATCACCAAGTTAAAAAGCATTGAATATATATTTTTTTATGTTTTTTTTTTCAATAAAAAAGGAAGGGACACATTTATAAGGGCGTGTTTGTGATTGCGTTTTGTTGAGATTTTATTAACTAAAAAGATGATTTTATTTCATTAAATAAAATAGTGACAAATTAAAATTAATTAATTATAAATGTAGCGGAAGTATGTAATAAACAATTAAAACTATTTTAATTTCTCATTCCAACAAGATCATCATGCATGCAATATAAAATTAAAAGGGTGTTTAGAAAGTTGACCTCATTTCAATATAACGACTTAAAGAAGCTTTCTAAAACTAGATTCCATAGTGGGAATCCTCCAATCTAAAACTAGATTCCATAGTGGGAATCCTCCAATGGTACATACGTAAACGATCACAAATATCTTGACCGGGGAATGTTAACCACCTCTAAGACTACAAACCGCGAACTACGCAACTAAGCCAAGAGTCTAGCTAGTAAACTCTAACCACCAAAAACTCTGTTTTGATGCCCTAGCCTAATTCGAACCACACAAGGACATTGGGGAGGTAAAACCCTAAATAATCCTAATTAGGTTTTAACTATAAAACCTAAATAATGAAAACCTAAACCAAAGGGAAGAGGGAGGAAGAAAATCCTTTTCACATTTGTGTGTGTTTTGGGTTTATTATGAGGGATGTAAATATATGAGGACCTAGATGGATTTATATAGGCGTAGAGTTATAGTTAGATTAAGAAACTAAAACCTTAAACACCATCCTCGAATAAGAAATCGTCCCCACCCTCATTTTGCTAGAAATTCGGCCCTTAGGTCCTTAGGGTGTGTTTGGTAGGAGGAAATGGGATTGGAGAAATGGAAATAGTTTCATTTCCCATGTTTGGTAGGGGGAAATGTTTGGGACACGGAGAATTGAGGGGAAATGGGATTTCTCAGGAATTGAGTTTGTATGTAAATGGATTTCCATCCATTTTGAAGAGAA
>JAOEHQ010046122.1:0-11805 GCA_025447715.1 Asclepias incarnata
TTCTTTTTGACTATGGTGTTCTTTTGGGGGATCTCTAGTGCCTTGCTAGTAGATCCTTGATTATTTATATCATTCTGCCGTTCTAAAAAAAAAAAGATGATTCATCTCAGGTCATAAGAAAGAACTTACCATTTCAATTTTCTTTATGTGAATACTTGGAGAATGTGAGTCTATAGGTCATGAGTTCTTCATTTGGACATTTGGTATTAGGAAGTATTCTTATTAATAATTTCCGTTTAGCATTTTAATTCAAAGAAATAGAGAAATAGGTGAAATAACACTTGTTAGTGGTAAATTTTGCAAAATTCGTTGAGTTCGACACATGAGTAAGTGACAAATGTGATAAGATTAATTACGGTAAGTAAATCTATGACCTAAGAATTTGACGGTAATATTGAAATCATTGATAACCTAGTTAGCCACAATTCCCTCAAAAGAGAAGGAAGATGTTATGACACGTAATTGTGAAAGAATTTAATGAGAAAAATGAGGTGAAAGGATTGTTCTTATGGAAGCAAGGTGTAAGATTTTGATTAAGTGTTAAGTTAAATTTGTAAAATTTTCATATGAATTTAAGGTCCAACCTAAAAGTATTAGGTGATGAGGATAAAATATAAAACTTTAGTTGAAAAGATTAAGGAATTGAAAGAAAACTGGTAGTAGGAGACAAGTTGATATATAAAGTGTGAACATTTGAGAAAAATATGTGAAGTGCGAAATGAGGTTCGCAAGGACGCGAACCAAATAAGTATGGGAGAGTTGTAATATCCCATTTTCTTAAAGGTAAATAAATTAATAAAATGGGTATTTATTCCTTTAAATAATTGTCTTAATTGATTTTATTTATATAAAATAGGTGTTACCAAAACATATCATAACAATAATCTAAACAGAAACTCAAACGATTGTTCCAACATCAAACAACCATACCAACAAAATAACAAAGTCGTAACATCTGGACATAATCATAAATGTCTAATAAATGAGTCTGCTAAAGGGTAAACTAAACAAGCTCCATAAAACATATACCTAAGTCTCGCACATCATCCGCTCATCCCTACTTATCCCGAGGGTATAACATATTTAAAAAGAGCAAATGTTAGCTAATTAAAACTAAGTAAGATAACACAAGTTTGATAAAGCATTTGTCCATTTTAATCATTAAGAAAGATTCCACTTTAATCTTTAAGGCACATATCGTCTCATATAATTATATCAACATCATCTTAACATCATAGGATATAAAATCCTAGCTAATTGTGCCTATACACGCATCACATCACATGTTCACATTTCATATCATATTTACATCTCATATCATATTTACATCTCATTTCATATTCACATCTCGGGTTATATTCACATCTCGTTCCCACGAATGGGGTGACATAAGTCACATATCACATCTATAGGTGATGGTTGTGTGTGGTCATAAGACCTGGCAGGAAACCTTACACCCGACTCGATGGGATAACCTTTCGGTAGTCAATCATTGTCGTTAAAGAAAGGCAAAGCCGATCTTGGAGTGTTCTGTTATGCTCTTAGACATAGGTGGCTAGTCAGGCCACCCGGAGATACTCAGCCACGTACTAACGTTGCAATGAGCCACCCAAACAACCACATCTACGCACAAGTCTGGCATTGACTAGCACGGGTTAAGCTTAACATTTTTCCATATCTATTAGGTCGAGCATTTACACATCTCACATCTAGTTTAGGTGTCCACATATAATCATTTTAACGTTTGGGCCCTTAAACGTGCACGTATCATGTCAATCTTACAAAGTCTAGTGAACTAGATGTATAAGCCATCTAATCATCACATCTCACATATACACATGCACATATACATATTATACGTCATCCATATCATGTCACATAAAGAAAACATATCACATATCATCATCATTACATATCATACATCAATAGCATTTCACAAGTTGCATAAACTTGCATTCATAACCCATAAAGCCTCCCACATAATCCCGTATACCCATAACATAACGAGATATAAGTTGGGGAAGTTATCATATGAAAATCTATGTTTTGTTGTCCCTCATGTGATAAAAAACGTGTATCTTACCTCAATCGAGCGTATAACAACTCACAAACAAGTTTACCGTGCTTGATATGTACTCCCGACCACCTAAAATGAACATAGGATCAATAAACGAGCATAAACGAGGCTAAAATGACCTATACGACACCTATGATCGAGTCGCATGGGACTTTCATGCATCGCATATAACTTTATGTCCACTAAAAAACCCCAAATATGAGTCGCATAGCTTTCTATGAGTCGCATCAAGACAACAAAAACGAAATTCAACCACCATCCTTCAGTATATGAGCCTCATACAGATGTATGAGTCGCATATACTGCACCAACCTGCTAAAGTTGTTTCCATTCCATTCGATTCCAATCACAACTCAACCTTATGGCTTATGTAAGATTTATTGACCTGAAATAGACCTTTCAAATGACTCATTTGACATCTTGAAACCATCTATTGATTCGTTGATCCACTAAACACAATATACAATCGATTACACACCCGAAATGACCTAATTCAATTCATAAACGCAATTGAATCCATCCCAAACCTCAAGGCCAGAAATGAATGAAAAGAATGGATCAATAAGACGTGAAAACAAAGGGAAATTACCTACAATACCTGTAGATGAAATAAGCACAACAATTGCGTGACAAAACCACCACCAATCTCACACCAAAAGCAAGGAATTGACATAAAGGGGGTCAGGGCTCTAAAATGTTATGAAATGGAATTAGGAATGAAAATAACCTGGATTAGGGGCTAATCCCAGCTGATACAAGTTTCATAAAAGCCAACGTTAGTCCCTCAAGTCTTTAATCACCTCATTAAACCACAATAAATACTATCGGACACTTAAACAACACATTAAGCACTAACGAGAATACAATCGACTTATCAAGCACCCTAATTCACCATCCCACATTAAAAACACATATCGTTACATCGTTAAACACATATACACAACATTAACTACATATACACATTAAATCATTAAAGACTTAACGGAAGTAAGGTGTTGACTTAACGACACAAGTCAACCGATAACCGAAAAGTTATTAAGGTTGTATTTTAATTTCTCAAAAATTAAAGGTGTAAATACATAAATAATTAATACAATTTAATTATATAAAAACAAATAATTAATCAAGTTAATTATTAATGACCAGATAATTAGTCCAATTTAATTATAAATGTGGAAACGAGTTAATAATACAATTAAACACTTTAATTCCCTAAGCCAAGATCTTACATGCATTCAATATAGTCAACTAAAATAAATAAGAACAACTAACCTTGTTTGTTATAGAATGTGGAAGGTGTGAATTCTGTCACGTACTAGAGCCCAAAGTAGAACTCCTCTCTAGTCTCATACACATGAACACTTCATCGACACTGACCAAGTGCTAGCTATAACTCGAAAGTTATAATAAAACCCGCAGGAAAAATAACTAATTGGGTTGCTCGAAAATCTCCTATATAATTTTCGAACTCCCATAGAAAAGAGGAAGATAAGAAATTTTGGGGCAAGCCCTAAAGAAGAAAAATATGTCTCTATTTATAAGAAACGAAAAACTTAAACTTCTTTACATGGCAATGTGGGACAAAAAGAAAAATCCCTATTTTTTCTCCCCCATCCCTCCTTCCTTGCGCCACCCCTTCTGGGTCTCCCATGGGTCAACTTTGTTTGACCCATAGTCAAATGGGTTGGCCCATGGTGCGTTGGTGTCCGACCCGGTTTTTGACCCGTTTCGCGGTTTTGACCTACTTGTCATTTCTGTTTTATTTTTGGCAGCTTTTATTTATTTAACTTATGATGGAATTTACTATAAAACGAGTTCAACTAATGTCTCGATGTTCTTCGTGTGTGATCCTAAAGGTTCATAGATAAATGACCGTATATTTATGTTGGGATATTCACACAATTTCAACAAGACAATTTCAACAAGATAAAGAAAGAATAATGAATTGAAAAATGTGTGAGAGAGAAGGTTTTTGAAAAGCTCCCATACTAGCTAGGTTTTCACAAACTCATATTTTATGGGTTTTATGAAACCCAATTTCTTAAAACAAACAAGAAAGGATTTCATATCCATTCCTTACATCTAAAACCAAAACACCAAACACATCTTAAATATTGTTATGTAGCAATACTTTGGTCCCATCCACAATAGTTCCGGTCTTCCAAGTTCCAACACTAAGATTCAAGAGTGTGTTGTTGTATAGTCCTAATCTAAAGCAGTAAAGAATGTATAGGCTAGATATTTTGGATGGATATCTTGATGGTTCATTTACTCATAAGTACACGTTAGAATATTCCTCGAGGGAATTATCACAAACTTTCGAACAAGAATGCTCCTCAATGATCCTCAAATAGTTGTGGGTGGAACCTACATCAAGAAATGTGTTGCTGATGGATCCTAACATAAGTAGGGAAGTTAGATATTATAATTTTGTACATAATACCAAAATCTACTAACGTAAAATCTATCTTTAGAAAAAATGTTTCTTGTGAGCATCGAGTTGCCCACTTTTTCTTTTTAATTTAGGCATGCCTACTTTCCTCATGAAATTTTTAGTTTTTATTTATTTATTTATTTTTGACCCATTCTTTCTATAAACTCGGCAACTCGCTATTCTTTAATTCTCTAAAAAATAACTAAGAGAATTTAAACATTTACTTTGACAGAGTAAAAATAGATAGAAAAGGGATATTAATTTACTACTCCCTCGATTCCATTTTTATTATAAACCTTATTTTATTTATATCTCAAAATAATGTTCAATTTATTAACAATACTGAATCTATCGGATATCTGTCTTTAACCAATTATCATATCATATATGATCAATAAAGCTTACTAAAAAATTATAACTAACTAACTCATAATCCAATATTGACATTTTAGAGGTGCAATATTGTTTTTTAGTTTTATTTTTATTTTTAAGAACGGCAAGCAATATATTAAAAAAATGAGCATCTAGCAAATTACTAGATGTTCACAACAAAAGTTACAATTACAATTACAAAAGGAAAAACCGATATCTAGAATCAAGGCAAAGCAACAAAATTCTAGATACAACTTGAGACTTGAACTGCGAAGAATGTAAAAATAGTCAAAAAACTCGTACCAATTACAGTTGCCTGAGACACGAGAAAAACCCTCAAACAGCAGAGGCCGAGCCACCGGTTTTCACTCTGTGCTGTTTTTGATGCATTCTCATATAAGTCTCAAGGACGAACCAACTACACGACAAGAAGAGGGTTGGAAAGTCACTCCACCCACGACAAATGCCTCTTTTTACATCTACTGGAGAACCACGCGTAAGAATGAGTAATGATTAAATCAACAAGATAGTCTTTACGCTTCACCCCATTCCTAAAAACCTTATCATTTCGAAACCTCCAAATGGACCACCATCCACAATAGACAATCAATTCAATGATATGTTTTTTCTCCAAAGACAAATGCATATTATCAATCAACTGCACCATCTCAATCGGCCCAACCAAAGATGGAATGTGAATCTGAAGCCAATTAGATATTGCCCCCCAAACACGAATAACAATATTGCAAGAACCAAAAATGTGGTCACATGTTTCAATCGATTTCTCACACGAAGGACAAAGCAAAGAAGGAATATCCAAACCTTTGTTATCCAAATTGCACCGAGTAGGAAGCCTATCCAATAGGACGCGCCAAGCATGTACATTTACTTTCCTCGGAACAATTTTGCTCCACCTCGTCGCTGGAAAATTAATCGGCAATGACTTACTATCAATTAACATTCGAACTCCTTTAACCAAAAACTCATGAATACTCAAGGTTGAGAAAACCCACATATCCGATTCATCTTTAAGAGCAACCGGATTCAAAAAAGAGACAAGGTTATTAAGCTCACTTTCCTCCGCCCCACCCCTAATGTTCCGCCTCCAATCCACCACCACCATGTTATCTTGCCACCTCTCATAAACACAAGCAGTTTTATTAAGATCAAGATTAAACAGCCGAGGGTATTTAACAGCCAAAGACCCGCCACCAGTCCTTTTGTCATGCCAAAACAAAGTGTTCCTACCATTGCCCAATTTACTAGAAAACGAGCCAAGAGGAATAATACCAACGGAATCCAAATGGGTAGCAACCTTAATAACGTTATGCCAAATACCAGAACTTGTATAACCTGACCTGTGCCAATCACAAAATGAAACCGAAGGGGTAGAAACATATCTCCATTTCCATTCAATAGCATCGCACAGTTTAATGCATCCAGAGATCCAAAACTGAGACCACCATACGCCTTATTAGCCAAGACACTATCTTATTTTATCCAATGCATTCTAGATTGATCTTCGGTTCCACCCCAAAAAAATTTAGCCCTCAACGTTTCAAGTTTCTTCCTAACATTAACCGGCATTCGAAACAAAGACATAAAATAATTACCCACCGCCCCAAGCACAGAAGTAACCAAAACAGAACGCCCACCAATCGATAACAGATTGGCCTTCCATTTAGAGAGTCTATTTTTGAATTTATCAATAATTGGTTGCCACGCTTCACTTCGTTTCATATTAGCACCAATAGGGACTCCCAAATAATTAAAAGGAAAAGATCCCCGGCCATAACCCATAATTCTAGCAAAATTTTCAATATCCACCTCGTTCACCCCAACCCCATAAAGCCTCAACTTGTTCAGATTAATACGAATCCCCGAAGCAAGATAAAAACAATCAAAAGCCAATCTAATATTAATTAAGTTTTCTTCCTACCAATCTGCCATAAACAAAACATCATCAGCATATATAAGGTGGGAAAGGGACAGAGAACCAACCTTGAGGCACGAATAGCTCCAGAACACTTTAAATCTTCAACCGCGACATGTAAACCTTCCATAGCAAGGATAAAGAGAAATGGAGCCATCGGATCACCTTGCCTAAGACCAGTTTCAAGCACAAACTCCTTAGTAGGGCTTCCGTTAATCAGAACTGAAGACTTAGCAGAATAGAGACACGTAGAAATCCAATTAATCCAACGCCTACCAAAACCCATGAAGCCCATAACTGTAAGGAGGTAATCCCAATTAAGGGAATCATAAGCCTTTGCAATGTCAAGTTTCAACAGGAGAGCTTTCTTTTTCTTTCTCTTATGGAAGTCGACAATTTCATTAAGTATCATAGGACCATCAAGAATATTCCGTCCTTTTATGAATTCCGATTGAGTCGAACTTACCACATAGTCGAGAACAGCACCAAGCCTTTTAGCAAGAATTTTTGCAATAACTTTATATTGAAGACCAATAAGACTGATCGGACGATAATCATCAATAACAATGGGATTAGGAACTTTTGGGATAAGGGTAATAAACGAAGAGTTACACCCAGGAGGGATATATCCAGTTTGAAAAAAGTGATCCACAAAATCCCAAATATCCGTCTTTAACATATCCCAGTGATTTTTGACAAAACCAAAAGTAAAACCATCCGGACCAGACGACTTGTCACTTCCACAATCCCACACCGCCTCCCTAATTTCATCCACAGAAACATTCCTTTCAAGACTAGCAACCTGATCAGTCGACAAAGATTTAAACCGTTGGCTTCTCACCACTAACTTCACATTCGGCCCCCTTTTGAATTTTTTAGAATAATGTCTAACAAAAGCATCTTTAACAAGAGCAGGATCATTCAACCAAATACCATCAACTTTGATACCTTGGATGGCCATATTATGCCTCGATTTATTTATATAAGCATGAAAAAAACGAGAATTTTAATCACCCTCCACACACCAATTAACCTTGGATTTTTGCATCTAGCGTGTTTCTTTGTTCGACCTCCATAATATTATGCAACAGATCTATCCTCTTCCTACCCAAAGAACTCGAGCCAGAACCACCATCAATTTGCTTGTCCAATTCAGCCAACTTAGATTGAAGATCAGACAGCTCAAGATTTGGATTATGAGTACTCTTCCAACATTTAATATCATTTTTCAAGGCACATATTAATTGCAAAATATCGGCACATATTACATTATATATAGAGAGGTTGGTTATTGTAAAACAAGTGTTAAGGTAAAACAAATAAGATGAGATCTTGACCGTTGGATCATGATAAAATTGATGCACGAAGATTCATAGAACACAGGTATACACAATGATGCACGAAGATTTTCATGATGCACAATGATTTTCAGTTAAGAGAATATGATTGTTTTATTTGTTTTACTTTAATACTTGTTTTATTTTAACCAAAACCTATATATATATATATATATATATATATATATGGCCTATTAGAGTATATATATGTATTAGTATATTATGTAGCATGTAGGCTATTGGCCCCTAGTGTTTTAATGACATATAATATTAATCGAAATACAACAATCTTTAGCAACAAAAAAAAACCTGGATAACTAAACTCTAAATGTCACGACCTGGATAAAAAAAACCTGATGGGCTTGAATACATGCTACATAATATAACCAATAAGTAAACTAATCATTAGCAAAATTAGAGTTGATCAAATTGCAACTGTGAAAAGTAAAAGTAGCTGCATTAAGAAAGAAATATGTTAGGATAACTCAATACATTTGAACTTAGACCTACAAATCAAAGGACAAAGACAAGGACACACAACAAGCCAATATAAAACTAGTAGAAAACGACCTAAAGCTCTAAGAAGACACATCCTACTTTGATAGTGACCTGCAACTCAATCAAATGATCTGCCGTCCTTCATATAAAATCAAAGGACAAACACAAGGATATTCTGCAAGCCAATATAAAAGTAGCAGACAACAAGTTGATATATATGAGCCACCGGCTCTTGAAAGACTTTGAATGATTCATGACTCCAAGTCAACAGTTAAATTCTTGATCATGACTATGTGCGATTCATGAATACAAACAAGTTTTGCAAAACACTGCATTCAACAAGTATTTGCTGACAATCATACAAATAACACGTTATGGACCCAAACAAGATTTTTCAATGGCCACTATCTCTTAAAAGACTTTGTCCAATTCACAATTCCAAGTCTACTATTGAATGTCTTGTGGACGCAAGTCGATATCAACCTAAGTATACGTTTTTAAAAGATCTTAAGTGATGTTGTATTATATATGCGCCCCATTCCTCCAGCTTCTGAATTATACAACGTGTACTCTTATCTTATTTACTCTAAAATGGAAACCACTTTTCTTGCTATTTTTGCATTATTCCTGTTCTTTCAAACATATGGCATAAGCACCAGCAACATCATGATCACGGTTTCCTCAAACATTAAATGTATCCAAAAGGAACGACAATCACTGCTTGAATTCAGACAAGGCCTCACGGATGAATCAAATCGGCTGTCAACATGGACCGGAGTAGAATGTTGTGAGTGGCAGGGAGTTGGATGCGACAGAAGAAATGCTCATGTTGTCAAACTTGATCTTCGACCTCCGTCTTCTTTCACGGACCACTATAATTTAAAAATAAGCAACTGGCTCGAAGGTAAGGTAAGTCCTTCCTTACTCAACTTGGAGCGTTTGCGTTACTTGGACCTGAGCATGAACAATTTCTCAGGACAAAAAATTCCTGAATTCTTTGGGTCTTTCAAGTATTTGGAATACGTGAACCTCTCTTACTCAGGTTTTAGTGGCGTAGTCCCTCCTCATCTAGGAAATCTCTCAAGGTTACAATATCTTGATCTTAATCTCCTATATAGGCACGCAAGGATTTCCCGGGAAGTCTCTCAAAATATTATGACGTTTCTTTGATGGTTAAGGATGATCTGCGATGGGTGTCTTTGTTGTCATCATTAAAGCACTTGGATTTCTCAGGGATAACAATAGGTAACCATGTCGATTGGTTCCATCCAGTTAACATGTTACCTTCTTTGCTTACACTGAACTTGGCCTCCTGTGATATCAATATCCCCTCCATAAAATTCATCAATTTCACTTCTCTTAATTCACTCGATCTCTCTTCCAATGATATCAACTCCACTGGTTATCAAACCTTACAGGCCTCGTGCATCTAAACCTTAAAGAAAACAACTTCCATGGCCGAATACCTGTTTTTATTGGAACCTTGAACTCTCTTTCTTTCATCAAACTTTCATTTAATCAATTGTCTGGTGAAATACCTCCCTCACTTCGTGGCCTATCATCCCTAAGATTGCTCTCTCTTTGTAGTAATCAAGTGAGTGGGAGAATACCTGAAAGCATTGGACAACTATCAATGCTTGAAAACCTTGATCTTTCTGTTAATCAATTGAGTGGGAGCATACCTGAAAGCATAGGACAATTATCAATGCTTGAAAGCCTTTATCTTTATGACAATCAATTGAGTGGGAGCATACCTGAGAGCATTGGACAGTTATCAATGCTTGAAAAACTTGATCTTTTTGATAATCAATTGAGTGGGAGCATACCTAAAAGCATTGGTCAATTATCAATGCTTGAAAGCCTTTATCTTTATGACAATTAATTGAGTGGGAGCATACCTGAAAGCATTGGTCAATTATCAATGCTTGAAAGCCTTTATCCTTATGACAATCAACTGAGTGGGAGCATACCTGAAAGCATTGGACAATTATCAATGCTTAGAAGCCTTTATCTTTATGGAAATCAATTGAGTGGGAGCATTCCCACTAGTCTTGGTCAGCTTTCAAACCTCATATGGCTAGATCTCTCCAATAACTCATTGGATGGGGTTGTTTCTGAAATTCATTTCACCAAAGTCAACAGTCTAACCTACTTACGGTTGTTTTGATAATTCATTAACGTTGAATGTGAGCCCTCATTGGATTCCTCCCTTCCAATTGAGGTATTTTCTTGCAAGCTCCTGCAACATGGGACCCCAATTCCCAAATTGGCTTCGAATGCAAACAGACCTTGTAGAATTATTTCTTTCAAATTCGAGTATTAGAGATACAATACCAGAGTGGTTTGAGAACATCTCCTCTCATCTTCTGTCCTTGGATTTGTCTGAAAACCAGATCGGTGGAAATCTGCCACGGATAATAACAAACAACACAGGTATACAATTATTATTACCGGAAAAATAGCTTTTTGATTTTTGCTATACGTCATGTACGCCGAGATCTATTTTGGGGTGTTTGGGTTAACTAGGAGTTGATTTTTGGTGTGAGTTAAAATATGGATATTTTTTTTGGCTTTTTTATTTTTATGTCCTGACTAACGTAATTAAAAAATGTTTTCTTTTTTTTTATGTTATAAAAGAAATGGGGAAATAAAAGAAGGAAAAGGATATTGATATCTGACTAAATAAATAAATACTAGCATGGTATTCGTATGATGCAATGGTATTAAGAATTTTTTACGGTCAGTATTCAATGATTTTTATATTACTTTTATGCTTTTAAAAATAGAAAAATGTTCCGATGAATTACATTTTTTATTAATAACTGAATCCGTTAGAAAAAAAAGTTTGATGAAAACTTATTCATGTATTAAATAAAAAAATTATTTACGTTTTGCTTTAGTAGTAACACTTTATGTCCTTTTTGTTGTTATTTGTTATTTTTTTACAAACACAGTTAAAAAAAATTTAATTTTACATATTATATTATCGGAAGAATGAAAAAAATAAAAAAGTAAAATGAGATTGATATTTGAATAAAAATGAATAAATAAATATATGGTATATTAAAAGCAAAAAGAATCACTAAACAACATAATAACTTGTTAGGTTTTGATCAAATACAATTAACGATTTGTTTGAATGCTTATTTCTAGT
>JAOEHQ010046123.1:0-11804 GCA_025447715.1 Asclepias incarnata
CCCTTAAACTGAAGGGATATCCCCTCACAAAGTCAGCACCTTCCCTATATGGATCATACAATGTGTTGAAGAAGAAGGGTGTTGACGGTGTCAATAAGTTGTGTATGTGTTGTGCCAATGCATTGATCTCTTGCCCGGTTGGATCCTTAGCAACCTTCATTTGAACAAATAAAACTCAAAATTCATGCACATAACAAGTTACATATTTGATATAACTCGCCAAAGGTTTTACTACCTGTATTCATTTTTCTCCAAGACGTAAACAGACTCCATAAATGAAAATAGTAATGATGAAAACAAATAAGACACAAGAACCTTAGTATGTGGCAGAAAAAGTTAACATGTGAAAAGTTACAAAACTTCAGTGACAGTCTGACAGATAGGAGAGTTTGCACAAATGGGCCTCTGCCTGAGACCGGTCATGAACCCAACCCGCAAAAAGCCCAAATAAGCCAAGTTCCAACATGCCGTGCTACAATCATGCTTATGCATGTATTGGTCCAGTTGTGTGTGTTTGTTTTTTTTAATTTTATTTTTAAACTGAGACTGGTCTGGCCAGAGTACGTCCTAGGCTTGGTTACACTCAAAGCATAGAAAAGCTTATAGGCCCGAGTTCTTTGCAACTTTAAGCAGGGATATGATAAAAGGTCTTCTTTAGAGATGCTATGGAATAACAAAAAGAATTGCACATAAAATTCTATTAGAGCTATGCGCTTTCCGGTTCTGTAGTGGAGATGGAATTCAAAATAAACCATTCACTATAACCCGAAAAAAATCAGATTCCGTAAACAACTTCGAGGAAGAATGAAGGGAATATCTTATAGAGAATATTATAATACTATTCGTTTTGGTAAATACGCTCTCTGGGAACTTGGAACCCGATTGGATCATATCTAGTCAAACAGAAGCAGGTCGACAAGCAATGACACGAAATTGATATTGGGGTTGAAAAATATGGGTTTTTATCTTTCTGAAGTCCAGGTTAGGCCACATACATCTAAGTCAAAAAGACTCATCATTCTTGGGTATCCCGTACAAGGAAAACCTCATTCGTTAACTCGTTTATCTTCCCATTTACAATAGTTTATCAACTTGACCATTTGAAATGCAAATTAAACATTTTATCAATTTTTGTACGAAAACACTAACAAATTTAGAAACGAAATATGTATATCACACTATTCATAAGGAAGGTGATAATTACACCAAATAAACTATTTTATACGTTAAAAATTGTACTACTTTTCAAACAAACAAACTATACAAATATAATATAATACAATACAATAAGAGGATATCATAGGTAGGTACTGAGATTTTTACTTTTTAAGACTTAACTATCTAATATACAACACCCATCGTTAAGTGCTATTAACTGCACCAAACATTTTCCCATACAATAATACATCGTTTTGGTGTTTGAAAATAATTTATTTCATAGCATTGCAGATCTCTATTCATAGTGTCTGTCAAATCACTATTATTGGTCAATGACTGGCATATTGGGCTAATTGTAATTTCCTAACTGGGCCACAAAAAAGTCATTATTAGCATCCACTATGGTGAATTGGTGATCCACCAATTTTGGCTTATTAGCTTTTATAATGCTATTCAATTATAATAACAATATCTATATCTATGTCACATACAACATTTTGCTAAGAACAAGATCCGTGACATGGGTTTCTAGGAGCTTGATATTGTTTTGTTTTTTCTTTTAATCTTAAATTTCATTAAATCAAGAATAACCTAGCCTGAGGCTGAATATAACCAAAGAAGTCAAGATACAAACTTAAAAGTTAAAAGCTGAAATTGCACCACTCGAGCCATGGTAGAGATTTCAAAGGCGATCTATTTCTAATCCAGTTAAACGCTTGAGACTTAACCTCCTGACGAATTTTTGCAACTGAAACCGGAATGCCGTCGAATACGAGCTTGTTCCTGGCCTTTCATAGGTATGAACATGTGGTTAAGATGATGACCTGAACACCCTTTTCTTTCTTATTCGACTTATTAGATCCAAAATTGTTGTATAAACATCATTTCCTTGTCTTAGGATACAATTTTTTTTCCATATACTGCAAAGTAGTACAAACTTTTTTCCATACGCAACAAAGTTATGCATTGTAACAATTTTTGTCGAGCCAAAACCTAAATGGTCCTTTATTTGAACGAACATAAAAAAGTTGACGCCGAGCCTAACCAAAACCCTCGCTTAAAAGTTAAATGGATCGTCGTTTATTTTGACACAAACAAAAGACTACCCTATAGATATTATTACACGCTTCAAAAGAAAGAACAGTCATTGTATGTTTCTAACTTAAAATGTAAAACTTGTAAACACCACAAAGACGATACAACGATACATGTAATTCACTTTTTATTTAGTGCCTAAATCACTATTCCTAGTCAACTGTAGTTGTTTGGGTGATTGGTTCTCCCCAATTTGGGTTCATTGCACTTATCCTAATTGAATTTAAAAATCCAATTAGTATTTGATAGCCATCGTTAAAATTATATAAAAAAAAAAGGAAAATATTACTTCTGGTCCCACAAACCGACAATCCCCACCAACTTTCGCCTAACATTCAACAAGTGTCACTCACAATCTCACAAAATTAATTTCATTTTTGTCCTTTTCTTATTTATCGACATCTCTTTTATGAAATATTTTATTAACGATTGATTTTAAAAACAAAAGACATACATGAAAGTCACACTAATATTTAATCTTTATATACTAAAAGTTACCCGCGATGCAACGGAGGAGGCGATTGGTAATGGTGGTGGGGTGATTGGTGGCGGCAGTGGTGTAGGGTATTTTGATAATTGATATAAAAGGGAGTAGTGTAATTATTTTAGGAGTTGACGAATCTATGTTATAAATTATAAATTATTTCATTAAGAGTATTATATATACTTTAAATAGAGATGTTTAAATTAGTGAATAAAAAAAAAGAGATATTTTGAAGTTATCAACTTTTTAGTTGAAAAGAGAAGTTAAATGCTTTATAATGTGGTATAGATAAATCATTTAATAATAGTGTTGAAATTTCAAATTTTAGAAGCAATAAAATTATCAAACTATTCTTTAACTATTAACAATTATTTATTTGATAATTTATTAATATGCAATAAGTCAACATTAATTAAAGATTTTAATACATATACAAATTTGAAGTTATAAATATCTTTTACACCGCCACTTGACCAGCGGTGAAAGCCCGTGATCGGCGGATGTTGCACTGTCATCCTTAGCCGCATCTAAATTTAGATCTCATTTTTATCTATAAATTATTCAAGTGGACGTATGGAGTTGTATATAATATCAAAGTAAATTTGACTTATAAACAACATATAAATATATATGCAACATACTTGGTGTAACATAATAGGTAACACTTTTTATCCATCTATAATAATCACTGTTTAAACAGTTGTATATTATGCATTAATTGTTTAAACAGTTGTATATTATGCATTAATGTATATCTAATCATTGTAGATAAATAAGAAGTGTTGAAGATTTATCAACCCCAACAAAATAAAAAAGGTTTTACTATTTTAATATTACATACAATATTAATAATATTAGTGGCGGCTTTATTTATTAGCACATTAAAAATATTATAAATAAAAATAAAAATAATCATAATCTATACTACCTTATAAAGCATTTTACATAGTGTCTTAAATTTAAAAAATTTTAAACATTACAATTTTTAACTTATTATTTATATAAATATATTGATTTACATAACAATTTTTATTTATATATATTTTATCAATAACAACTAATACAATTTTTATATACGTGTGTTAGACAATTCAGAACCGACGGTCGACGAAGCCGATTGCCGGACACCATCACATTTTAATTTCAATCATCAACCATCGCGCATTGCATGGGTATTATTTCTAGTTTAAAAAATATTTATATAATATTTCTCATGATTAGCAAATCTTATATAAACAAAAAAATAAAATAAAAAGAGATGGAAAAAAGAAAAAGACTTACAAAGCAATCATCATCAATGGTGAAGATATACTTCTTCTTAGAAACAAGAAATCCAAAGCATCTACAAGCAGAATCTTTAAAAGAAATACAACTAGATTTGGGTCCCAAGATTCTGTTAATATCATTACGATTATATAGTTCATAATCAAAACCTTGAGGAACATGAATCTTTTTGTTTGGATCACCATCTTGTACTATGATAAGATGGTATGGTTGGAAAAACTGTCTCCATTGTTCAAGGAAATCAAGGTTTCTGATTGTTGGGATCACTATGTCAAGTTCATCGACTAAAGGTGGTGCAACCACACTCGCCGGAATTGACATGATGGTTGTTGATGGTGGTTGACTGGTTGGATAGTGTGTGTTGACTGTTGAGGGATATGAGAAAATAATGTGTATGTATGGATGGTTATATACTTATATATATAGAGAGGGAAAATGATTGATCTTCCTAATTCATCAACCTAATAATCATCCTAATATTATAAAAATTTGACATGTGTAATCCACTTATTATCTTTCTTTATCACCTCCCTTGATTTTTTCATGTGGCTTGATCTTATGATTAGGAGGATTATTAGGTTGATGAATTAGGATGATTTATCATTACTCATTTATTAAATTGGTTCTCAATTGTTGTACGTAAACATGAAGAATTAATATTGTATGTCATCATTCACTTAATATTTGGTACAGATTCACTACACATAATAGATATACAAAATCTTTACCATTTCAAATATTGTATAGTTTGTATTTGCTTAATTATCCTGTTTTATTAATGGGCAATAACAAGTCTTAGAAAAAAAGGAAATTTTGTAGTAATTTCTTTTATCAATGAAATACACCCTGAAAGAGAAATATATATTATTCTTTTTTTATTTGGATCAACTACTATTCCAAGTTTCCAACATTTATTGATCAATACATTGTTTTCTATCTTCTTAATTCGTCAATATATAATAAAAAAGAAGCTTAAAATAGCTCTTGATTAAGTTTTTTTTTTATCATTGGATGATTTTCATTCTTGATAGTCTAACATTTAATTAAGTTTGTTGATGTCATCATTGACTAAATAATGAGTCAAAACAACTTTAACCCTTTCACAATTTTACTTGATCAATTTTCTTTTTTTAATACCTAATTAATGACAATTCAAATACCATAAACTAATACCATTTATGATTGATTCTAGTTTAATTACACAAATAAAATTTTGACATCCTAAAGTGTTTGTTTTTTTTTTTTTTACTAGGTTATATGTTTGAGCAAAGTTAAAAGAGAGCGTATCAATAAGTGATTTAATATGATTTAATACTTGGGGTATCTTAAAATTTGAATTTTTAAGTAATTTTCTATTTTTTAAATATTTTTATTTATTACTTTTCTAATTAATTAAATAGATAGTATAATATATTTAGTCATATACTTTTTTTTATATACATAAAAGTGTAATTAATGCACCAATATTCTTTTTGAAAATTGGTAAATGCATTTTTCAAGAACAATCTTGATATCTTTGTTAATTCTCAAGAAAATTGTTGGTGTATTTATTGCACCCTTATGTGTGACTTTAAGGCTGACTGGTATGGGGCTATCCAACATGGGGGCGACTCGTGTTATGTGGCGTCAAGTCATCAAGTTGGGTAGCCTCAAAAAAAGGGGGAGTGGAGGTCGCCGGCATTTTTTTGTTGAAAAACACGAAACAACAGACATTTTGGGCGAGCCGTGGAGGTCGCCTGGTACACAAATTGCTGCACCGGGGTGGTGTTCCCGGCGATCCGCAGACGAACCGGGCCTGGGTCGCCGGTGGGAACGCTCCATACCGGCCAGCCTAAGACACAAGTTAGAAAACCTCAATTACTATTGAATATCATTATCTATAGAATACATTTATTAGTTCTAATTGAATAACGATAATCATATTTAAGGGAAAGTGATAAATTTTTTTTTACATATCCTTCTAATAATTCTCCTAAATCTACAACCTTATAACACATGTAATCCACCAATTTCTCTTTCATCATCTAAGCTCTAAATTTTGTCATGTGTAGTGATTTTGTTCTTTTTTTAAGGTATGAATTACTCGCAAATGTCAGGAGGTCTATTATACGTTGGCTTAACCGGTCCGCGATAGAAAACCCCCTCTACGAGCAGATCCTCTTAATTAAACCCCTCGAAAAGAAAAACTTATTGCCAAGATTTAAACAAGACCTTGGCTTTTTTGTAAAACCCTTCCGCGACACAGATCCATCCTAAGATACACAAGTAGCCAATCCACCTAAATGAGTTGGTTTAATGATTTTGTTTTAGAAAGATTATTAAAATGTTATTTTAAGAGGATATATCATTATTCATATTTAAAATTTTAAGTAATTTAATAACAAAATTTTTTATAAAAAAGTATGGAAGAAGGAAAAAAAAAAGAAACTTGTATACTATATTACTATATTAGTATGCATATTTACTTGTACAATATAAGTTCCACCACCACCGCCCCTCTATGATTGACATTTTGTGCGTTGGTAGCAAACAAACACACGACACCGGACACCCCCCCACCCCCCACGGCCCACGCAACCTCCACCTATAGGTTCCCATATTTTCTTATAAAGCCCCATATGATTAAATTATTAGCTTTTGCCCCCCTTATACTTTTTCATTTCCAATAAATAATCCACCACTTTTTCTTTTTCAACATCCAAGACAAAAAGCATTAAACCAAGGTAGATTAATTAAATCATTTTTTCATAAAGGGGTTGTGCAATTAATAAGAACTTATATAAGCATGCTATATATTTATAATTTTGGATTGAATATATTATGTTAATGTTGCATATTAATAAGGTTTTATGAATCATGTTTATTTGTCAAAGCAAACTTAAATTTGATTAATTATAAACGTGATATTTGATTGCATTTGGTCCCAAAGTATTAGGGACCACGATTGAAAGCATAATTGTTCCCAAAGTGTTGAAGGTCCACAAACGATGGTGTAAAAGTATCTATCATAATATTATGTCTCTATGTTTGTTTGTGAAGTACAATTTCCCTTTGTATTCATAATTCTTGTTTTGGTTTTGTTCATAAAGTAAATACAATTGCATAAAACATTCCGTTATTTAATTATTATAATATCAAAAAAACTTTGTCATCCATTTACATTTTATACACTTCAAATAATAAAACGTAAGTTATTTGACTTTTAAGATAAGATATTCATGATATATATTTTTAATATTTATAAAAGTACTCATAGTTATCTCTTTTTTTGGTAATTATGGGTATCCTATTCACTTTGTGAGCCCAGAGTCAGAGCAAATGAGCCTATGTGGCCACTAAAATATCTTCTTTTAATGAACTAGAGATTGAACATTTGACCTTCAGAGGATTTCACCCTTTTGAAAACATATGTCTAACCAATGAACCACCATCCTAGTAATTATAGTAATTTTTTATTAACTTCCTCGATTTTAAGAATCTATGATAGTATATGTTATAATATAATAATATTTTAATTTTCCTAGCAAATTGTTTTTTAATTGCAAAATTAACATCTAAGTAACTTGTTTAAGATAAAGTTATCAAGTTCTTTGTGAATAAGATTTGCATAAAGGATAAAAACTTTGACTTGCTTATTGAAACATACCCTTTGATTCTTTGAACAAGCATTTCACATTAAGAAAATTCTAAATAATTTAACACACCATATGTCATCTCCCACTAATAACACATTGCCACTAAGATATCTTTGTGTCACTAACTTTTCAATTCAAAACGCCATAACAAATTATTCGAAATACCAATTATTCTTCCCCTTTTCCATGCTAAATAGTGTACTAACCATCTTCAATAAAATAAACATTCTAAAATTAAAAAAAATCTCAAATTTTCATCCCTTATACTTTTCCTTTTTGCTTTAACACCCCCATCCTAAATCCTAACTAGTAACTACTTTATCTTTTCCCCTAGTTTAAAAAGTAAACACATTAAATAAAATCACATTTTTTTTCTTAAAAGAGAAGAGACAAAGTGAGAATGAGATAACCATATACACCACTTCACAACACACACACACACAATCACACATATACGTACACACACATACACACACACACGACTCCAACTATACAAACAACAAAAAAACACACCACAAATTCCACAACTTCAACTCACCGGAACTAGCGACAGCGACGGCGGCGCACCGCCGGAAAATGGGCATTTTCTTGGTTTTCTTCCCGGAAGAAAAACACCTAAATTCACCAACAATCAACTCAATACTCAAACGCACAAACTCAAACCACATATCAACAAAAACACAATCCACAATTTCCATTTGTGCACTCTTGATCTTCTTAACTTTCCTTTTATTTACACTTTCATCTTTTGAACCAAACAACAATGATTTCATCACATCATCACACCGCCGGTTTCTCACACAAACACACCATCATTTTCACACACAAACAACCACCACCACCATGATGAACCCATATTATCCACAACATGCATTACAAGGCCTAGGCACTCTATACACACGTGGCACAACAGCCATGAACAAGCTTGTTATATGTCACGTGACTGATCACGTGACCAAGAAAGAGCTTAAGTTGTTCATGAAAACTTTCCACCGTTCTGGATTACCTTCAAAATCGGATCTTTTGTTCATATTTGATTCGGGTTCGAGTGTCGGTGAGCTAGATGATGTGATTCGTGAAGAAAATGATGTTTTCTTGAAACTTGTTGACTTGTATAAGCAAGAATTGGGGAATGGGAGTAAAGTTTTTGACTTTCCGGCCAGTTTTGACCCGACACGGTTTGTGAAATCCGGGTCGGACCCTGATAAAGGTGAACCCATTTGGGGTCGGAGAGGTAGAACCAGTAACTCGAGTTTTGGTAACGGCGAGGCTAAAAAGGCTGGATTTGACCCGGCCCGGGCTGGGGATTCTGGGTCGGGTCCGGGTCAGGCTGAACCTAATTTGGGTCAGGATGGTAAGACCAATAATTCAAGTTCTGGGATTGGTGAGAATGAGACTGAGCTGACTCGGACGAGTTATGGGTCGGTGGTGGGTTTTGGAGTGGGCGAGTTGGACCCGGAAAATGCGTTATCCGGGTTCGTAGAAAATGCTCCAATGAGTTTAAGAAGATGGGCTAGTTACCCAATGATTTTGGGTCGGGTCCGTAGAAAATTCAAGAAGATAATTCTTGTTGATGCTAAAGAGGTTTTACTATTAGGTGACCCCTTCGGCCGAGTGAAAAATCATTCGCCCGAATCAATCTTGTTGTTTCGGAAAAACAAGAAGGGTCACAACAAAGCCGTCAACCCCGTCGTGATACTAGGTGGAGAACGCGGGGTGCGGCGGCTATCCGCCGCAATGTTGACGGAGATAGTTCGGTGGACAACACGCCAACGCCACAACAAAAAGGACTCGCTCACCGAGTCGGGCCTATTGAGTCAACTCATTGGGAATGAGTTTTTGCAAAAAAGTATACATTTTGTAACAAGTGAGTTGACAATACCGGAACCGAGTTCACTCAGTGGAGTGGGAATAGCAAATCAGACAGTTGTACTAAAGCGTGGAAATAGTAATTTAGATATTGGTGAAGTTATTATGAAGCATATTTGTTCATTTTCAATAGATTCATCGGTTTACACGGAATGTTGACCGTCAAAGGTACAAGTATTTAAGCAATAGGTACTTGTTATTAGTTTTTGTGAATGTTTCCACTACTTGTACAATGTGTTGGAATTACTTGTACATTTTGCAGTTAAAAATTTATATACATTCATTTTAATTTTAATAATTTTAAGGATTTTTGTAAAATTTAAAGTAGTTTTGTTGTTAATTTTTGTAAGTAAAAGTGTTACACGTTTTAAGGTTTGATGTCAGCGAAAACGATGTCGTTTGATTGCATAGTTGTTGTCAGTCCTAGCTGTCGCTTTTAATGCTAAACAGTCCAATACAATCCATGTGTTGAACCGCGGTGCTCAATATGCCTAAATTTTTATGAATTCTGAAGGAAAAAAATAAAATAAAATATAATATTCACCATTAGATACTTTTTTTTTTGAAGTTGAATTTCTTTATTAGTGCTTCGTGTCGCAGTTCGACAGCGAAAGGTCTAGCATACGTTGTTTAAATCGGGTCCGCGCTAGAGAGCTCCCTCGAAGCGGAAATGCCTATTTCAAATACCCGATTGGGGGGAAAACCCCCTACTAATCCGCCCGAATGCACAACAATTAATAGGGGTAAACCATTGCCTCCTCCAATATTCAAATCTGGGGTTACCAGGCCCAAACCCCTTCATTGGGGACTTCCTATGTCAAAGAACAAGTAATGTAGTTGCCAAGACTTGAACCTTGGTCATTTGTACCAAAGCCCAAAGCCTTCACCAACTCTACCACATGTCTTTGACATTCACCATTAGATGCTAATCAAGATAAATAACAACAGCTGCTTACCTAATCTCTACATAAGCGGGGTATAGGGAGGTGAGATGTAGACAGTCTTGCTTATACCCAAAAGTACAGAGACTGCTTTTATAAGGACCTCCGGCCAAACGGGTAAAAAAACAAGAGAAAGTAAGATGTAAGAAACCATACATGTCGATTGCGTATCACATATTTGCATTAATAATAATGTTGAAGTGACAAAAACATACATCATAGCACACATGTAAGTAGAAATTAACGCAGGAGGCATAAACAACCTATGTTACTTAGTAGCTTTGGCCGTCTAGCCGGCAAGAAAAACTGCCCCTAAAACCCATAAAAGGGGTACTTACCTACCCTCTTTTTCTACACTAATCAAATTTCTCTAAGATTCCCTCATAGGTCATGTCCTTCGACAGACAAAGCCCCTTTGGGTCAAGATAAATAAATATAAGTAAAATTAATGTATGAAGATTCATAAAGCACAAATATATAAAGTTAATGCACGAAGTATATAAAACTGATGCGATGATTTACAAAGTGTAGGTATATAAACAAATATATAAAATATATCCTTCAGAGATAAACCAATTAATCATAATGACTTCCATGATTTATCGGTATCGAACATGATGCACAATAATTTTCAGTTAATAGAGAATCATTGTTTTATTTGTTATATATTATTAGTTTTTTACCTTTTTTTGAACGACAAATTTGGGCTCAACGACATGTCTCTTCATATACTCAACTTCAAGTCCTGAGGAAACCCATTATGGGAAAACTCATATCTCTATTCTTAGAAGCATTTTGCTCACAACAAGATTTGAACCTAAGACCTTAAGGTCTCAAGTCCCAAATATCAATTCATCTATTGATGGTTAGTTAATAGTTTTTTTAATTTAAATATGATATATATATGGGTTGGTTATTGTAAAACAAGTATTAAAGTAAAATTGATGCATGAAGATTCATAGAATATAATACATAAAATTTTTCTTGATGCATAATAATTTTTAGTTAAAAGAAAAAAAATATTTTATTTATTTATTTACTTTAATATTTATTTTATTTGAACTAGAACTTTTATATATATATATATATATATATATATATATATAGTAAAGTGATAAAGTGAGAACCAAAAACAAGGGTGAGAACTGTGAGAACCCTTATTTCCCTCCTTCTCTCTTTTTTTATTTTAAAAGACTCATTTATTTATACGTTCACTTTTATTTCTTCTCAATACTTTTCATCCTCTTTCTCTCTCACTTCAAGACTCACAAACTCCGATCACCACCATCTCCGAGGGCGGAGCCCGTGCGGCTAAGGGCTACGCCCGTACCGTATCAA
>JAOEHQ010046124.1:0-11804 GCA_025447715.1 Asclepias incarnata
TTTTATTTAGGATGAGGAGAGAGAGTGTATGTGTATGTGGGTTTATAATTTTTTAATTGGGGATGAGGTGAAGATGAATGTATGACAGGGAGGGGGTAGTTCTTAGGTGTGTCTTAGAGAGAGAAGGCTGATGTGGCAGTAAAGACGAGGTGATGACGGCGTCAGGATAGGAAGAGGCCTTAGAAACACCTAGCGGAATTTAGTCCACCACTAAAAACTCCAGTATTATGTAGAGGGTATTTTTGACATCTAACCATTGACAAACATTTACTGAGATATCTCATAATTGGACAGTAGTTTACATGGCATGATTGAGTTTTTTAGATGTTAGACCACTTGATAGTTCGGTACGAATTACTTAGCAAATTGCAATGCAGAGTTTGTGACAAACAACCATAATGTTACAATCTCTTTGTACTTCAAATCTGATAGCTGAGAATAGGCATCACCGTTCAGAAACGAACCCAAATCCAATGCAACATAAAAAAGCAGTCGCCTAAGTAGAAGTTCATTTGTTGCAGTCTGTACGTGCGTAGCCTTCGGCAGCGAAGATGCCACCTTGTTCATGGCGGGGGAGGACGTTGCGGATGGTGGTGGAGCACGTGAGAGCTTGGTGGATCTCCATTGACGCCCCATCGGGGTAAGCGAAGACGTCAGTGACCCCTTCACGTTCGAGGACTTCGACGAGAACATCGGAGCCCCTTTCTGGGTAGGTCGGGGGTGAAACGAGAGGTGAATGACGGTGGCGGAATGGTGGTTGTAGTGGTGGCGGTGGTGATGGGTTTGTGGTCGAAGAGGACGTTGGTGATGTGAGGAAAACGATGTCGTTTTGGTGGGGTTGGGAAGGAAAAACAGATGTGTATGTATATATATTATATTATTTGGGGAAGAAGGATGATAAATGACAAAAATACCCCCACGTGTTTCTCACGTGGGTAGCTTAACGGGGAAAATCTAACAGAGTTAGCCGCGGGGACGAAAATTGCAAAAAGAAGCATAGTTCGGTGTTTTTTTTTGCTATTTTTGGAGTTTAGTGATTAAAAGTGCAAATCGTGCCAAGTTCAGGGACGAAGATTGTAATTTACCCTAGTTTATATTCATGAAAAACCCGACCCGAATAACCCGAATTCCAAATAACTCGACCGAATAAGAACCCTAAACCAACCATCATAGATAGATTGATATTTGAAAAGATTTAAAAGTTTAGGTCTTGAATTCAATCTTGTTAATGCTCTCGAGAATAAAGACACAAAGACTTTAAAAAAAATAAAATACATACATATAATCAATCGCCTATAACTTTGATAGGCATAAACATATTCCATTTGCCAAAACAAAACCAAGAAACAAAATAAACTAGAAAAAACACACGATTCCCTTCTCCATATATCTCTATAATATATATATGGTGTTGCGGTGAAAAAACCAAAACAAAAACACAATCTCTTTTTTCTTTTTCTACGATCATCGGAATCTATTCCAAATTTATTATTTATTTACTGTCAATCTATTTTATTTTATCTTATATAATCCAAATCCATTTCCTTCCCTTCCCTTCCCTAGGTTGGTTGGTTTTTATTTATTTATTTTAGCTTATTACTCACTGTCAATTCTCACTTTTCTTTCTTTCTTGTTCGATTGATCCAAGAAATTATATTATTATATTTATATTTATATTTATAAAATAAATGGTGATTAGTTTTTAGAAATCGAATTTTTTTTTATTAATAATATAATAATAATAATAGTATTGGGAAAATGGATGGAGATGGTGACGTGGCGATGCCTCCAGTTGGTTTAGACTGGAAATTTTCTCAAGTTTTTGGTGAACGTGCTGCCGGTGAAGATGTTCAAGAAGGTACTATATATATATATGTATTACTTTTTCTGGTTAATTATATTATTATATAGATATAGATTATGTATGTATAGTGAAGATTGTTTGTATGTAAATATTATTATTATTATTAAATAGGTGAGACAATGTAGTCTACTGATTGTTAATCGAATTGGTTTCCGTTACAGTTGATATCATTTCAGCAATAGAATTTGATAAAACCGGTGATCATCTTGCCACCGGAGACCGTGGGGGTCGTGTGGTTTTGTTCGAAAGAACCGACAGAATAGATGTATGCTTCTTTCCTTCAACATTTATTTATATTTGTTTCTCATATTGTTTGGTAATGTGTATATTCGGTGTGTTATATAATGAGTTAATGACATCAACATATGTATAAATTAGGACGGTTTTCATCGAAGAGTTTTAGAAGGAATGGATTGTTCAAGTAGTCGGCACCCTGAGTTTCGTTATAGAACGGAATTCCAGAGTCACGAGCCAGAGGTTATTGTTGTCTCCATGTTTTTGTTATTTGATTATTTTCTTGTCGATTTGTTGATATTTTTGTGTATTTATTTTTTCTGGTCGTGTTTGTGAGTTCAGTTTGACTATTTAAAGAGTTTGGAAATCGAGGAGAAAATCAACAAGATTAGATGGTATCATACATCTAACAGTGCCATGTTTTTGCTATCTACTAATGATAAAACTGTAAAGTTTTGGAAGGTAGGGGTTTAATAATATGTTTGATTTGATACTACGTTTTACTATCTATCTGTAGCAATAAGCATGCTTAATTTCTTTCAAAATTAACCAGGTCCAAGAAAAGAAGATCAAGAAAGTATGCAACTTTAATGTAGAGCCTCCAAAACCGACAATCAATGGTTTTATTAATAGTTCAAACGTGCCTATGTCATCCAGAGCTATTTCTGCCAACGGAATTACATCTTTACGTCTACCTGTGGTACTTGTTTGCAGCATGATTTTTAAAAATTATTTATTATATTGAATAGTGAATTATTTACTTTCGTTATTTCAACTTCCAATTGTCATGTTCAGATAACTAGTCATGAAACCAACCTTTTAGCTAGATGTCGTAGAACATATGCGCATGCCCATGACTATCATATTAATTCCATCTCAAATAACAGGTGTGCCTTTTTATTTGTCTTTATTGTGTTATGCTTGAAATCTAAAATATTTGCTGATGTAACTTTGTCCTCTTTGTATATTTTGTAGTGATGGTGAGACATTTATATCAGCTGATGATCTACGTATAAACCTTTGGAACTTGGAAATTAGCAGTCAGAGTTTTAATATTGTTGACACGAAGCCAACAAACATGGAAGATTTAACTGGTAGAGCTGATTTTAATGGCTTTTTCATATTAAAAACTAGCCTGCTCATATTCTTTCTTGCATAAACTTTTATACACTTGTTGCTGCAGAGGTGATAACTTCAGCTGAGTTTCATCCTTCACATTGTAATATGTTGGCATACAGTAGCTCAAAAGGCTTAATAAAACTTCTTGATTTGCGACAATCAGCTTTATGTGACACTCATAGTAAAGTGTAAGTGCACAATGTATATTGGTGCTTGTCTGACATATTAATTGTGTTATATATGCTCTTATATAAGATATGTCCATCTAATTGTCATATAAAGCTGTTTTCTTTATGGAAGAAGAAAAGACTTGCTCTTTACCTGTAATTTTAAATTATCCATTTACTGTTTCAGGTTTCAGGAACATGAGGCTCCTGGTTCAAAATCGTTCTTCACAGATATTATATCATCAATTTCTGATATCAAGTTTGCCAAGGGGGGCAGGTACATACTAAGCCGTGACTACATGACTCTTAAGGTATGTAATTGTTAGTGTCCTATTTTCCATATAGATTACTGTCAATACTTGTGTAGAGGCTTCCAGTTGTTCAAAAATAGAAGATGAGAATTGTGGTGCTATTTTTGTTCTGCATGGCAGATGATCCCAGCTAATATGTCACAACTTTGTTAGTAGGGAGGCCATATTTTCTCTCCCTTCAGAAAGGGCAAAATCCTTAAAGTTTTACTATAAAACCACTTAGTCCCTGTTTGTTTTTTTATTCATTAAGTGCTGCCTGGATAAAGTTTCTGTTTGGATAAATATTGTCTGATAAATTAAGTAGTATTGTTTGTTTTATGTGCCGAATGAACAAGGTGTAACCGTGTAAAAGAAAAATATTAAAAATCAACGACTTATGATTAAGCAGTACGTATGTGACTTTTTCAGTTAAGTGATTATGTATAGATTAAGTTCAAAACAAACACACCCTTATGACTTAGTGTATTAAGACATCTACTCATTAAGTTAGTTAAGTTCCAAACAAACACCACCTTAGTCTTTTAACAGGGAGTGGCCCGTAGGTGCAGTAATTATTCTAGGTCATGTTTGGATTTGTGAGAAGTTCTTGTACTCTGGGGGAGGGTACAACGAGTCATCTTACCCACCTTCACCATTGACTTTGTAAGTTTGTAGACAATGTCCCATATTTGATTTTTCGTAATACCGAGCTACATCCATAAATGGTACCCACAATTAATGCATTCTTAGGGTATGGAATGATTTCCAGCTTTTGGCTCTTTATTGCGTGGTTATTGTGGCTGTGTCCGTTATTGCGTGCTTTCAAAACGTCAATCCATAAGAACTCATAGGGTTGTTTCTTTTAGGTCTGTCAGTTGGTCAACGGTTGATCTAGATATTCTGACTGATTCAAAATGGTACTCATAGGGAATGCATTATTAGGATATGGAAAGATTTCCAGCTTCTGGCTCTTTGTTGTGCGGTTAATGTGGCTGTCTTCGTTATTGCTTGCATCTTAAACGTTAATATATAAGAACTCAGTTGTAACAGGGTTGCTTTTCTTAGGTCCGTCAGTTGGTCAACACTTGATTGATATCCTCACTGATTCATATCGCACCCCAGAAAGGCACAAGCTTATTCCAGTGACCCATTATTTTTCTAGGTCGGTCAGTTTAATACATTGGTCAATTCATGATCTGTCTCAATCAATACATCTATCTATTATTTACTATTTCATTTTAAAACCCCCTTCTAACCATTCCATTTCCAAGCACCACCCCACCAGCCAGATGCTCCCCTCCAAGAAATTCTTTCTTGTTAAGTTTTTGTTTTTTTCATTTATTGTCAATATTAATTTAAAACATGATAAAGTTTTTAAAAGTAAGAATATAAGTAGTTTTTCTGATGACAAAGTTATCTTAGTGCAACTACATTTTCTGACAATGACATATTTCCAACGATAGGTTACTCGCTTAAAGTCACTATGTTCAGGGGTTTTTTATGTTTATTTTGAAGTTGCTTGCTTTTCAACAACAAATATTGTAATGTGTCAAATGGACTTTTCCTTGTCAAGGACAGATAACAGAATCAGTTTGCTCAGTGCTTTTTGGCCTTGTGGTAAATGGTCTTGGATGGACGTCTACTCGTCAAGTATAGGAGAGAAGTTTGAGAATACAACTCATGAGATACAGTAAAAAACTAAAATTAGGGCTGAATCAAATTGCTTCTTAAAGAATTGTATGCGTTACTTGAAAAATGAAGAAGTGCTATGGTATCGAATTAGGTTAGTTGATTTTGGGGTCTGTGTCTACAGTCTACACTCTTGACTCTACATACCGAAATCCAAAGTCTAAAAGGTGTCTGCCATGTGTGTACTGGATAGATATTTGTGAAAAATCTTAGTAGATGTGTGTAAATTCCTTGGTTTTAGATCTATGCTTTGCCTCCATTTATTAATGTATGTATAAGTGTATAACAATTGGATCAACGTATTGTAATTTGCTTACAAACGTGTTTAACCCATCCATAATCGTTTGAAACTCTTGTTAGAACATTTGGAGGCCCAACTATCTCAAGTTCTCATATTGATTTTCATTTATATTTGTCAGCTGTGGGATATAAATATGGGTTCTGGTCCGGTTGCAACTTTCCAGGTTCATGAACATTTGAGACCCAAGGTTATAAACCTTTCTACCACCTTCTGCTGTTTAATGGAAAATTAAAGCATACTAGCACAACAAATCCACTTCTTAAAAACAATATTTTGTTTCTTCTATTTCACCCAGCTGTGTGATTTGTATGAAAATGATGCGATCTTCGACAAATTTGAGTGTTGTCTAAGTGGAGACGGACAGCGGGTGGCAACTGGTTCATACAGGTCTGACTTACTTTTTTGATTGTTGTCCCCTATTTTAATTAATACCAACCCAGATCATTTTCATTTAATGTTGTACTAACTATGATTCGTAATCCAGCAATATGTTTCGTGTTTTTGGTTGTGCTGAGGGCAGCTCAGAAGCAACAACTTTAGAGGCAACCAAGAATCCCACTAGGTACAGAGTGGCTAATGTGACAGATCCATTTCCTTACAAGTATATTGTTTCTAATGGCTTTGTTTGTTATGAACTAATAGGAGACAAATCCAAACACCTCCAAGAATCTTTAGCTCCCCTGGAAACCGTTCCCCTTCTGTTAACAGGCGAGGTATGTACCATTTCAACTGATATATATTTCATCGGTGAATTATTTTTTACACCAGTTTTGGTGGACATTTACCCTGCATCATAAGGGCAATAATCATGGAGTATCCCCATAAAAAGATAACTTTGATGGGGGTCCAAATAGTCCTAACTGTTAAACGGATACGCCACACGGTCACCAATTATTTCATTTCTATTTTCTTAGGATCGGATAACTCAGGAGTTGACGTAAATGGGAACAATTTTGATTCATCAACAAAGTTACTGCACCTTGCATGGCACCCGAATGAAAACTCAATTGCATGCGCTGCTTCTAACAGCCTGTATATGTATTATGCATGAAGACGGACCATGACATAATTGTAAATTTGCTTCTTTTTGGATCAAAAGAATGTACGCTCTCCTACAGCCAAAAAACATGGTAATCTTGTAGTTGGACCTGAGATTTATTTTTGGATTGGAAGGAAGAAGCTGTGTTGTGAAACAAAGCATTTTTAGACCTGAATTAAACTATGTATATTTGTTGAATCCGAGATTTTGAGATCTTTTGACTGTTTTTGTCATGTTGGTTAAGTCTTTGGATTGCAAGATTTCCATTTTATAATTTACAAAGGTGTTGCATGTTTGCCTTTGATTTAGGCTTCTAGTTTTGTTAATGTTTGCAATACCGATATTTGAATCTTCAGCTTTCAATCATCATTTGCATTTACATAGTGTAACAACGTTCGTATCCATAAATGATGAAATGACTGTAACCCCTTATGTGTCTACATGATTGGCCGATCATTATATATTTTCTTCTTTTAAGAAGTTATTATAGTATAGCTAGTAATTTAGCATTTTCTGAAGGCAAATTCAATTGAAAATAAGTATGGTGACTGCTGATTGATGATGCATCATTATGTACACCATTGGTGGTTCTTCTAAATCATTTAAATATCAAACCAGCTAACATCGGCTGGTTTGAATCCTAAGCTATCAGACTTCAATAAGAATTTTGACACTCTAGTGTAGGTTCAACTCTGGGGTGTGGGTGTCAAATCCTTCTCATTATACATTGCAGGTTCAATAACAAATTAACATTGTAGGTTAACTTTAATTTAAGTATAATTTAATGTGTTAAAGGTTAGTTTGTTTAATGAAAAGTTAGTTTCAAAATATTTAAATTTTTTTTACTTATTAATATTACTAGTTTATTGCTTAATTTTTTTTAAAGAAAAACAAAATATTTAAGCAATAAACTCAATTATGCATTTTGGCAATTTGGCCTGTGCAGTCCAAAATATCTAATTTTGGTTTGAACCCCTAACTGATCAGACTTTCATAAGAATTTAACAGTACGTGTTGGTTGGTTTAAAATGTAGTATATGAATCCATATATATATATATATGCCTTTTGAAATAACATTGTTAAGAAAGACATAATGTCATGATAATTATGTAACTTTTAACTTTATAAAAACAAATTTTCATATGTCATGCCAATGTCAATGTCGGTTAAATGACCAACTAGGATTTAAAATGGATCGAGGGTTAGGATGTCTGAGTGGGTTCTTTTTACGGTTGACCTTCTTTACAAACTAAAGCTTGCCGTCATGAGCCAGCCCCCACACATGTACATAAAGTACAAACAATGATCTTAATTGGTTCCATAATTATAATGTTGATGTTTCGTGCACCATGTTTGTTTCCTTAAAACAAGAAATTATATGTGTTCCATTTTTTTTTTAATCTTTTTTAATGAAAATTTTAAACATGCATCCCATCCCATAAGCACTTGTTAATAAATATTAATTATTTCTTTTTAAAACTCAAAAATAAATTTAATATATATTCAATAAGCAAGAACTTTTAATTTTTAACTAGACGCATGCCCGCACGATGCGGCGACGATGGTGGTAGTGGCGGCGACGTGGTGGTGGCGGCGGTGGTGTGGTGGTGAATGTAAAAGTAATTGATGTAAAAGGGGGTAGTGTGGTTATTTTAAGGGTTGCAGGATCTATGTTGTAAATTATTTCATTAAGGGTATTATAGATATCATAGGTAGAGATGTTTAAATTAATGAATAAAGAAGATGAGTAATATAGTCATTTCAAAGACAAAAAATTAAAAAAAGAGGGTTGCTCTTTTATATAGGAGTAAAAATATGACTTTGTGGTTTGCTGTTAAATAAAAATAAATAAAAATAAATAACTTTGTGGTTTCATAGGAACTTCTGACTTCATTAAAAGCTAAGTGCCAAGCAAAAACAACAAATTAAATTCACATAAATTTCATGGTAAATGTTTATTTGCAAACCATAAATAAGTTGAAAACCAATGGACAAATCTCAGCCATATATTTCCCCTTACTTCTTCTTCCCCTTCTTCCTTTTTTTTTTTCCATTTTTTTTAATTTTATTTAAATAAAAACCCATTCAAAAAAAATAATTTTTTTTTCCAAAGGGCGTAGCCCGTATGGCTAAGGACGGAACCCGTCAATCTAGGACGGAGCCCGTCAGGTTGATCACCTATCACCGATCACTCTTATGACCCATCACCCCTATGACCTACCCCACCAGTTAACCCTTATTAATACCCTTATGGGCGGAGCCCGTACCGTATCATCATCCGTAAAAAAATAAAAAAATTTGGTATGGGTTTTTATTAAAAAAATTAAAAATTAAAAATAAATTACAAAATGAAAAAAGTAAGGTAAAAAAAAGGGGGTGAATAAGAAGAAGAGGGAAAAATATATGTCTGAGATTTGTCTCTTAATTTTCAACTTTTTTCTAATTTTCATTTGATTACAACCCTAAATTCTATATTTAAGTTCCTGTTTAAACTATTTTATCAAACAAAAAAACCAAAAAAGCTTCAACAAAATGCATAAACTTAAACTAACCAAAAGCTCTAATTACAAGCTATAACTACCAGCTACTAGTTTACTAGTTTATATAAGAATCAACATTTGTCGACTCGAACTTCACTGGTAATGTCGAACTCACTGAATTAAATCAAAGAACTCACTTCACTGAGTTATGTTTTTAATTAGTTATTGTTATTTGAACACCAATTCCACTGAATTTGACAAAATTAGAACCTTGTAAATAACAAAACAACCTCTTTAAGACTTTATTATAATTGTTAATAGAAAAATACATCAAGTTAATTTTTTTATACACAACTTTAGAAAAAAAGAAGGTATTGTAGTATTTACCATATATACTAGGGTTTAAGCTACAAATTGGTTATATACTTTTAGTTTTGTCGTACGGTAGATAATGAACTCCAAAAAATACTAATGTAGGTGACGTAATTTTAAGTTCTGTTCTAGTATAGATAATGAACTCTAACAAATACCAATATATGTAACATACTTTTAATTTCAAATCTTGTTACAATATCAACAAAAAAAATGCTTATATGGTCTACCTACGTGGACTAATTATATAATAACACGTTATTATAAAAAGTTTTTGTCTAGTAAATAAGTATTGAATGTTAATTTTGAAAAAAAATTAAAAAAATATATTATCTATGTTGATATTTTCTGAAGTTATAATAGAAAAAATATATTATTAATATATGACTTAAACCTTATATACTAAGAGGAGTGTGAGTAGTTTGCTTGGCAGCTGTTTTCCTTCTTTGGACTCGTAACCTTTTTACTCATAGAATAAGCTAGTTTAATCTTGGAGGTAGGAGCACCAATAAGCACCATATATATATATATTATATATTTTATATTTATATTTTATTACTAGTTAAATTATTATAATTTAATAATCCTAAAAATGACGTTAAATTAAACTTTAATCGTAGTTATTACAGAAGATTTAAAAGTCTATCACGCTTTTATACATTGTTAAGGCTAACTTACTTTTGCGAGCCCGAAGTCAGAGTAGGTAAACCTTCGTGGTCATTAGGGTATTTTTTTTATTTTTGAAGAGTCATGGATTAAACACGTGGCCTTGAAAAATTTTCACAAAGACAGATACTCTATCACTGACCACCACCTTGCATAAGATTTTGTACATTTTGCAGTTTGCTTTAAAAACTCCAAAAAGTTATACACACGTACATTCAACCACTGCCGGCAAGCAGACAAAACAAAATGAAGAAGAAATCTATATGTCTTCTCAACAAGATTTTCGCTTTTGTGAATGCTTTTCCATGTTACTAAATACATCATGAAAGGAGTTAATCTAAGTGTGGCTCTAAGTTTAAATTTTGACAAACAATTCCAATCACATGTGCGTATAAGATAATTATGAACTTAATGAAACACTAAGAAAGGGTACAAGCTAGAAAATTTTTACTAGTCAATGATTAAGCTTAATCATAGCTTTGTGGGTGGATTCCCTCTGGAAATGGAACCGTTGATTGGGAATCCATCTATTGATAATTAGTTTGACATTTGATTATTGCGAGATTAGAAAACTTGAAATCGATTGATAACTTTTGTTTCGATTGGTTAAAGTTGTTTTTGAACTAATAAGATGTGATACTACTAAAAATGCAACTATTAAATGGGTACATATTTTTATTAAGGTTTATTTAATTTGATCATAAAAAAAGACCTTATGATTGAATGAACCAACATGAATTATTCTTAAAGTTTATTCAATGAGGTTGGGAAATATTAAACAAACCTATACTTGACTTTATTAAAACAAGTGAGCCTAAATTTGTCATTTAAAAAGCAACCTCTAAATGGTAAAGATTTTGGCTTGCATCGTAAGCTCATGAGTAGTTAAGTTTTATAAATTGCCGTTTGTCAACCTGGATTTATTTTTTATCTGAATCAACTATGACCAGATTTGAATCAACGTTGCACAAAGGAAAAACATGGCCAAGTAAACGTATTTGTTGATATTTGATCACTTGTTTATTATTATTTTTTTAATTTTAATTTTTATTTTTTTGTCATTTCTTAGCTTTCAAAACCAAACCTTAATTTAAAACAAGTTTTCCTCAACAAGATCACATATAAATAGGGTTTTTCACACATTTTCATTTCACCAGCGACTTGTTTCACATCTGAATCATACTCGTCGTATACTTGTATATCTAGTTAAGTTTAATTTTGGCTTTCCATATCACCTCGATCATTCATTGCATTGCATTGCATTGCATGCATGCCCGTTTAACTTTCCAACGATGTTTTGGTCATTGTCACATAATGAGAGAATGAAGTTGAATATTGGAATGGAAAGCGCGTCGTTATATTAACACACATGAAGCCTTTCGCCAGCCGATCTCTCTGTTATCCATATCTAACAACTAACATGTATTAGAAAAATCACCACATCTTAATTAGTTTTTGTTGAACACGTGGCGGCAGTAGTCTCTCATTATTCAGAACTAATTCCTAAGGGAAAATTCCATAAAAAGGTAACCTTTTTACTCAAAATTTCTAATCTAGGTAACCTATTTAGTTTTCGTCTATT
>JAOEHQ010046125.1:0-11804 GCA_025447715.1 Asclepias incarnata
CCACATCTTAAATATTAATTAATACTTACCTTATATATTTTGTCAAACTTTTCATTTTTACAATTATATTTTAACAACACTATTAACGACGAATTCTTACACCATGAGATATTCGGTGCCGGTGCATTGCTTGGTTAACCTTCTAATTAAATTTGTAAAGCAAGTTTTTTTTTGTTTTTTCTCTTTTGTTTAAAAACGAAATTTTGATAACACACGGCGTAAGAGCATCCACAATGGTAGGTTTTTAATAGCTTTTTTGTAAAAAATGTGTAAGAGGTTTTTTTAAAAAAAGCTTTACCTCCAATGGTAAAAAGTTTTTAAAAGATCAAGTTGAAATAAAATAGTACAAAAATAGGTTTAATTGGAAACATATAGCTTTATGGATATTAAGTTTTTTTACCAAGTCTTTCATTTTAAAAATCATTATTTTATTTAATTTTAAGCTTTTAAAAGCTTTTTACCATTTATTTAATTTTAAGCTTTTGAAAGCTTTTTACCGTCGGAGGTAAAAGCTTTTTCTAAAAAAACCTCTAACATATTTAAAAAAAAAAAAACTATTAAAAACCATTAGATGCTCCAAGGTAGTTTATGTCACTTCACGTGACCGGTGACACCAACACGAAAATACTTTAGAAACATTTGTTCTTAAACCCTTCACGTGAATAGCAGTAATAGTAGTTGTAGCTCAAAGTATTTTCGTGTATTAAAATGCTCTAAGGTATTAAGCGAAGGGTAGTTTCTACTGCCGTCTACCGCCGTCTACCGCCGTCTCAGTTTAATAAAAATGGAGAATAGCAGTAATAGTAGTTGTAGCTCAAACGACGTCGTAAAATGGAGAGCAGAAGAATCAATAGCTGGCAACACCGAAGCACTTGAAGCTCTTCGAGAACTCATTACATATCCTCTTCTCTACTCTCGTCAAGCCTCAAAACTTGGCCTCAAAGTATACATACACACATCCATATCTATATCTATATCTATACACACACACACTTTACAAACACATATACTTACAAATGTTTTTATTTATTTTTGTTATTTATGGATAGTGGCCTCGTGGTTTGCTGCTTTATGGACCTCCTGGAACTGGAAAGGTATACATTCAGAAAATTGTAATTATGAGAAAATTAGGTTAAAAGAGAGTTTTTATTTATTATATTTAAATTATGATTGATTCTCAATTTTGTAAAATTAGAGTTAGGTTAAAGATGATTTATGAAAATTAAACTACTGTATGATTGATTCTCTTTTTAAAGCTCTTGTAAGATGATAATTTATAAACGGAGAGGGATCCTTGTTCAGGCTATCTGGGGAAAGTAAAGCCTTTGGCTTTCATGTATGTATGCGGCCTAACTGGTATTCTCTGGCTGTTTCCTAGACTTTTTCTTGGGGATCTCATGATGTTTACCTGTCGAGGCTCGAACGTGGGCCGTCTTACTAAAACCTTTAGGACGCCTTACCACTAGGCCATTTTGGAGATGGTTCTAAAATGAGAATTATGTTAGTATTTAGTTTAAGAATTAGGTTATTCATGTATACTAGTATGATTATACTAGCAAGGTACACGTACAATGCAACGACAAGAAATAGTTTTCAGCGACTATTCAAAGTTTTAGCAGTTTTTGGGTGCTTCTGACAGCTTCTGAGAGGTTCCATCGGGTGATGACAGTCTCTGGCGGTGGCTCCCGGGAGTGGTGTAAGACAGGGAAGAGAGACAGTTATGTTTCACATTTTTTATTGGTCGGAAAAGAGAGGTTGTGATATCACAGTTTTATTGAAGCTTCTTAATCGTATATTCGTATGTAATAGGAATGTGCCACATCACTCTCCATTCCATACCCAGTAAGTGCATAACTCATCACCACTCACATCTCTTACACCCCCATGTCTAAACACCCCAAAGACTGCCGGGGAACGCCAAAACCCCCCAGAGATACATGGAAGCCTTTAAAAACTGCCAAAAACGCCCCCCTATAAGTCAAGAAATTGCCGTTTGCACGGGAACCAAGCTAGTTTATTGAAGTAAGGTGCACTTTGATTTTGATTTAGAATCTAATTTTGAATTTTAGTAGATTTTAGTCATTACCTTAAAAGGAAGTTCTGATAAGTTTGTGAAAAATAATAATTTAATAAATGAGGAACTTGAAGTTATAGAAGTCAACTTTTAGTTTAAAAGCACAATATATTTACATTGAAGTGAATATTTCGGGCAACTTGGAAGGGAATTAGTGGCTGTTATTTTTTATTGATGATGTCGTTTCTTGTTGATGTTAGACTAGCCTGGTTCGTGCTGTTGTTCGTGAATGTGATGCACACTTGATAGTTCTGAGGTATTTTCTTTTTGACCCATTGAACATCTTTATTGTTATTGGTAGAATTTTCTTTTTTTCTGGTATTTCATTATCTTAAGTTTGTTTTACAACAAGATATACAATTCTGCAACACATTGTATATGACATAAAACTCCTATTTAAGGCTGTCATCGTGCTTATAGAGTGTGATATTGTTAAGTTTTTGTTAATTATTGTTTTGGTGGTAATGTGGTATACTTGACTTAATGCTGACTAATATATCTAATAGCGAATGATCAGTAACTCAAACTTAGGATCTCTTTCTCTTCAAGACATGCTTCATTGAAGGCATTGCTGCTAATGTTTTTGTAGTACCAGCCACCAGAACATATTTCCCCGAAAACTTGTGGTGGATTTTATGGGCGTTTATGCTATTTCATGATAATGTTTTTTGATTTTCTACAAGTTTTGATCTATCAGGGGCATGTAGTTTTTTTGATTTATTTTTAAGATACGAGCTAATGATATGTATTTACGTCCTTAGCAGAAACTCAAATGAATGATCGTGTTTTGAGGCCATAGGATGGCTCTGGTGATTAAAGCTATCTAACTTTTGTATTGTGTTTTCTTGCAGTCCACACTCTGTTCACAGAGCCCATGCGGGTGAAAGCGAAAAAGTTTTGCGGGATGCTTTTGCTGAAGCATCTTCACACATAAAACTGGGAAAACCTTCTGTTATTTTTATAGATGAAATCGATGCTATCTGTCCTCGTCGTGATTCTAGGTAAATAGTCATCTTATACTTCTTATGTCCCACAAAAATTTCAAAAGTTTATTTGTCCCTCCCTCAAGAATTGTTGCTTTTTCTCTTTGGGAAGAGTTCAAAGTTAATAAACTAGTTACACAGTAACAAACGTCACTAAACGTTACATCTTCAGTAGTTTGCAAGTATTGTAGAACTTTCAAATCTTTTGGACTAAGCTAACAAGGTTTATTTACTTTAGTTTGACATCGATGAGCTGTGCTTAGTTGATATACCTATTTTAGTTTATAATGCTATAGCTCAACATGAATTGCTAGAGCTTAATTCATGTATGATAATAAAGGTAATTTAATCTATCAAGTAACTTCACTTACTAAATTTTTGTTTCAAAATACAGAAGACAGCAAGATATTCGTGTAGCATCTCAGCTTATCATGCTTATGGACTTGAGTGCAACATCAACATCAGGGACAAAAGTCGTGGTGGTAGCATCAACCAATAGGTAAGTATATGAACGGGTTTGGATCTTGTGTTCTTACTATTTCTTTTACACGAACTGTTATGCAAGTATATGCTTGCTATCGTAAACATTATTTTTTAGTGAATTAATATATTTTGTAAACTTTATGCTGGCAATACATGGAAGTCCTACAAGTCATATTACAAGATAAGTGAGCCCATGATTGACTTCTAACTTTATTTTTTTGGTTTTAACTAAGTTAGTGAGACCAGGATCTAGCTCTGTTCATGCCAATTCACGTATTTCAGTTAGCTGATTGTCTTTCACCCCTATGAGATTAAAAATGACCCAGATCGACCCACTCGTAGTCAAAATTACCACCTTTAATGTTAAATGTTAACATGTCATATTCTTTGCCAGAGTAGACGCACTTGATCCTGCATTAAGAAGGGCAGGTCGATTCGATGCAGAAATTGAAGTCACAACTCCAAGTGAAGAAGAACGCCTTCAAATTCTCAAGGTAATAAAATATAAATTTCTTTAGTTATCTTGTTGGCAGCTCTTAAATTGGTGTTCATATTTATCTAGAAGAACAAGTAGTATTTGCCTAAACACTACCCTTTTCTCCAGCTATATACAAAGAAGGTTCCCTTGGATCCAAGTGTTAACTTGGAAGTGATAGCAGCATTGTGCAATGGCTACGTTGGTGCCGATTTAGAAGCTTTATGTCGCGAGGCTACAATGTGTGCAGTAAAAAGATGTTCGAATGCAAATGAAGAAGCTTCTGCTTGTAGCTTACTAATGGATGACTGGAAGAGTGCTAGGTCTATTGTGGGCCCCAGCATAACAAGAGGTGTAACTGTGGAAATTCCCAAGGTTACTTGGGATGATATTGGAGGACTAAACAATTTAAAGGTCTGTTTCAGGTTTTCTTTTAGGTGGCAATTTCAACCCATTTACTTGTGAATTGGCTGGTTTTAGGTTTTCTTTTACTTCTAATGGGTAAGAAAAGTAGCAAAAGAGAAACAATTCAACAAGTCAGTTGACTCAAACAGGCCGAAAATCGCCTAAAGTTAATTTTCAATATACAAAACTTATTAAATCTTTTTCACTCGAAAGGTCAGATTATTAATAAAAATGTATACAGGTTTTGTAATCATATTTGTTAAACTAATTATTTTAGATATTTTTTGGACAAATTGTTTAGCAATTACCCGATCTGTCCCTTTGGCCTTTTCAGCTGCATAAAAAGTTACCTGACCCATTATCCGATTTGCTCATTTTCCGCTTCTAGTAACTTGCCATAATGGAGGTAGCTATTCACTAATGAAGTAATGATGCTCTGTTGTATGGAGCAGAAAAAACTGAAGCAAGCTGTTGAGTGGCCTTTAAAACATGCTGATGCATTTTCAAGGTTGGGTGTGTCACCTATGCGTGGAATTCTTCTTCATGGACCCCCGGGATGCTCAAAAACTACTCTTGCCAAAGCAGCGGCTCATGCCGCTCAAGCTTCTTTCTTTTCTTTAAGGTTTGACCTTATTTTATAACTTTGATACATATTTTCCATCAACAGGAATTAAAGTGTTATATATCTCCATAATTAGTGTCTAATACTGTTTCGTCACATGTCAAATTGTCAAGAGTTGCACATGACATTCTCCTCAGAATCTCATACGGGGTGGTGGACTGGTGGTACCATATATCAGTTAGATTTTCAGCCTTTTCACTCAGATAGCTGCATAGGATAACTTAGCATATAACTCTTGTAATATTTGACCTAAAAAAAGTAATATTATGTTATCATGCAACGTGATCGTAAGCTTGCTGTTTTGCTGATGTAGTACAGATTGGTGCTTTGATGTTAACGTTGATGGTCTGTTTGGGTCTTACTTAAAAATTTACTAGAAAAAAGTTAATAGTAGATTAATCATAGCAATGTATCTATGATATCTTTCATTCAAAAAATAAATGTAAGTAACTTTGTATGAGTTCTGTGTATGATTGATGCATCGTTTCCTTTATGAGTTTTGTTTCAGTGGTGCCGAATTATTTTCAATGTATGTTGGAGAGGGTGAAGCTTTATTACGCAATACATTTCGTAGAGCTCGTCTTGTTGCACCAAGCATAATCTTCTTTGATGAAGCTGATGTCGTTGCATCTAAACGGTAAGTATCTGCCAACCAATCTCCATAGCCGATTATGCAGTTTTATCATCGTTCTTCATTTCCAAGGGGTATTTGGATGCGTGTTATAACACACTAACGTTAGATTATTTATTTCTTATTTTATTTTACAATTCTCTTTTTGCAAGGCAATATGCTATATTAATAGAAGTAAATAATAACAAACATAGAACTGATAAATTTTCTTCCCTCCCTCCCTGTTTTCGGGAGATGAGGTTATTAATGGCAATGGGCCTTGCCTTGCTAAAAAAGCACTCATAAGCATAATGAAATCAAGCACATCGTAGATCTGGCAACATATGTTATTTTCCTTAACTTCCTAAACGGATCTTATTACAATATTTCTTGTGAAATAAGCAGAGGAACAGGCTCAAGTGGGAGTTCAATAGTTGGAGAGAGGCTTTTATCTACCCTACTCACTGAAATGGATGGTTTAGAAGAGGCTAAAGTACGTACCCAGTTCTTTGTTATGAATAGTGTTTCCTAAAGAAATGCCATCCAGAGCCCAGAGGTGGCCATTTTGACTCATATACGTATGAATGGGTCGATTTTGGTTATGCCATATCTGTAACGGGTCAAATGCATAGAAGGGGTCGATGTCTATATAAGTGTATATGGAGTGCATTAAACTTTTGGAATATTTTGTATTCAAAAAATTGGATTACTGTTGAAATGATATTGCATATGTAATCATATATTCACTCGCAAGTTTTTTATAAAAAGGTTCAAATTTGGGAACAAAATACATTCTTGGGTAAATCCGACCCAACTCAGATATAAGTAACTTGCTTGGACTTGTTCCTCACCTGCCCATTTTGCCACATCTAACATCAGAACTTGTATAGTTGTACAAGGCTTTTATTTCTTTATGAAATTAGTACATGCTTCACCAACATTGGTTTTATTTCTCGTATCTCAGGGAATACTTGTATTGGCTGCCACAAACCGGCCACATGCAATTGATGCTGCTCTAATGCGACCTGGTCGATTCGATCTCGTAATACTTTTCTGTATTAACATTTGGTCAATAATAATTTTATTTCGCTGATTAATTCTTCTACAGCTATAATTGGTTAATGCAAGGCGCAGCATAGTTTTGGTGAATTTTTTTTTGAATATAACTTGCAAAAATCTACAGGTGCTATATGTGCCGCCACCGGACCTAGAAGCTCGATATGAAATACTTCGTGTGCATACACGCGGCATGAAAATTGGCAATGATGTTGATCTTAAACAAATAGCAGAAGAAACTGAGCGTTTCACAGGAGCTGAGCTAGAAGGCCTATGCAGGGAAGCTGGGATCGTAGCTCTCAGAGAAGATATAACTGCCATCATCGTACATGGCCGCCATTTTCAAACCGTCAAGAGCTCGTTAAAGCCAGCATTGACTAGTCAAGAAATAGATTCATATGCGTCTTATATGAAGAAACCCACCCAGAGACCGCATCAGCTTGCATCTGCTGGTAAGAAAAAACATGAGCACAAAAGGAACTGGTTGTCAGGTTTGCTGGTTCCCGTCACAATTAGTGTTGTGGGTTTAATTGTATTTGTGGGTTCAAGAGATTATTTTGTGAACCACATGCAAAGTCCGACAATGGGAAGGCTGGTGAGCACTTGACATTTTATCTTTTCATATTAGGAATTTACAGGTTTCACTTATACGTGTATGCTTGTCATGGATAATGCATAAGCTAGTTATCTCGTTAATTTTGTTCATGTGTTACTTTACCTGACCGGGCTTGCTCAAGTATTACACGGAGTTGAATACTTGGCCTAAGCCGTCTTGATTGACAATGTTCACGTCTTTAATATACTATGTTGATAGGAATCAAAGAAACACACGAGGAAAACAGTAGGGTAACCCAAGCTGGAAGAGAACCGAACTCAAGCTTGGTTACCCGAGTTTGATTAGAAGACAGTCAATCGTGAACTCAATCTGAAAGCTTAACGGGCCTTGGATTCTTTTAATTAGCTCATATGTACAAACAAGTTAGACTCAAAACTCGTTTCAAATACTTCTAAAAATACATATTTTACACCTGTAGATAGCACACAAGGCTTGACTTGTTTGCAGTCCTTCACATAATTGCAAGTGCATAGTTGCATACAGAAAATGAAGAATGCACAAGTACGTGGTTCAAGTCCAAGCAGAACTCAGTCGGAGGCTGTAACGCTCCAGGACTGACACAAACAGACGAATGAGGGTTTGGGTGACAACTTGACTCTACGTAACCTTGATAACAATTTTCTTGGCTTGCTGGTGGCAAGGTTAGGTTGTGTCGATTTCTATTAAAAGTTACTACATTAAATTTATCACCATAGCATTTTATCAAGGTAAGAACCTAAATCCTTAAATATATATATATATATACCTTTATTTTTATTTCTCTATTTCATATATGAGGTTTTATTCATTACTATATGCTCGAATACTTTAAACCCATTTAACATATTTTTGAACCTACTTTTATTTCCAACATATTCACGCTATCATATTCACGACCATAATACAAACCAACTAAAAAACAACCCGTTATGTTTTAACCAAAAACATATAATATTTACAACCAAAATATTGGGTGATTAACATGAAGTTAATAGCAATTCGACAATTCAAAACGTGAGAATCCACGTCCAATCCTTCAAGACTCCTTTACCATCTTTATAACACTCTTTTGAACCCAAACAACTTGGACCTACAAAACGTTAACAACTAAAGGGATAAGCACAATGCTTAGTCGCGAGTTCGATCCTTAAGGATGCCCAAATCATTTGGGTATTAAGTGAAAGTATTTCACCGGCATCAAAAACTTTTTTTTTAAATGTGGGTCCGGGGATAATGTGCCTTCCTTTACCTTTTTTTTTTTAAAGCACAATGCTTAGTTAGTTTACGGGCAATTAAATAAACATAACAACCCAACTAGCACACATAGGGATGATAAAGCACCAATGTAATGAATCTATTAACAACAATAAGCTGTTTATTATTTCAGTTGTTGACTTCTACCATTGTGAATTTGTGCAAGTAATTCAGTTGTTGACTTCACCATTATGAAATTGTGCAAGTAGTTAAAATACAAATGGAATGCTATATTAGACTTCAACAATACAACAAAAAGAGGTTTAACCTTGCCATCAAGACATCAAGTTATACCAACCTGAGATAAACATATATTGTTGTTGATTTTTTGGTACTTTGATCCAAAATTTCCTTGTTATATGACAATTTAACTCGTTAATGATATTAAGATTAAGATTGGTTACAATAGCATTAGCCACCCATAATTCATGCCACTAGATTTATGCTCTTTTAACGTTATTGTTCACTAGTCTAATATGTAGTAGTTTGTTTGTATCACTTTGAATGCATGATATGATTCATGTTATTTACTTATAACGATTATCATTAATTATAAACCTATCGATATAAAACCATAGTTTAGACTACGTACGTAATGTGCACTTTAAATTATAGGAGTCTCGCGCTCGTGGTCTCTCTACATGTACAATGGATAATGTTGATCCCCAACAATCACCGTCGCACATGAACTATCAAGAGCTCGTTGACGTCTTTTGCTTCGTTGGGATTTCAAACATGATCAACCTGGCCTTATGCTATAATCAAGGTGTATACTTATTTAGAGAAGACCAAGGTGTATATTTATTAAGCGCCTTTTTGCTTATAATCATGCTCTTGTTCATCTTACTGCAATATTGCCTCACATTGGCCACAACACTCGAATACTACTTTTTTTTAATAAAGTATCTTTGTATAAGCTCGAGTTTGAATCTTGTACACACTTCATTTGTTTTGGGATTGGCATTGGTGATCACAGGTATTACGGGTGTTTCTCTTGTGATAATTCTCTCCTTGTTGAAAAAACAGTATCAAGGGTGTCATGGAACCAACTTTGTCTCAAATCGGATGTTTATGATGATCCAACAAATCTTATGTACAACTTTTGTCAATGGTTACACATTTTTGTGCTATTGGTGTCTAAAACAGGCGAGACGTGTTTGGGAAATATCAGGAATAGTGCTGGTTGGGGTTCTAGGGCTTTTGACGATGATATGCTGCATCTTGCGGTTAGTCAGTCGATGGCAGGAATATCATAGGAGGCAGGTTCGTGTAGTATCCATCTCAGACTCAGTTGAAGGAGCTTGATTTTATAAGATTAAGTATCTAAATTTTGGTATCTTTTAAAATACTTAATTATCATTGTTCCTATCGACTACTTGTTTTATGCCAACTCCTTTTACCTCTTAGTGAGATTCATGAACTTAATTTATGACTTCTATCATTGTGAACTTGTACATGCCAAATAAGTTTGGTTCAAGTAATTAAGACACATATATAATGTTACAAAATTTACACATAAACACTCATAGACAAAGAGATTAACGTTGCCATGAAGTCATACTTGCTCAATGCTCAAGACAGTAAGACACAGATTATTCACTTAATTATTGCTGATAATTAGTTAGTCAAAATTAAGATCATCGATCTTCAGTGATTTGTCATGTTATTAAAGTTATACAAAGCTTCAAATCATGTATATATAAAAATTTAACATGAAGCCGATGAAGCAATTACATCTATAATGATTTATGTTATAACAACCATTATAAACATATTGATACAAATGGAAAGCAAACACCATCATTTTTACTTCTCTAATGATCATATACTCCTTTGAAAGTGTGAAGATCTCAAGCATAAGAACCTCGAGATCCCTTCGTGGATAATGTCGATCCACGATCATCCGTCCGTCTCAAACACAAACTATATATCAAGAGCTTGTCGACTTGTTTTGTTTTACTGGATTTTCAATTCAATCATACATATCATAATGTTTGTCAGTGTATCTATGATCTTCTAACTATATATGTTGCTTACCAACGGTCACACTAGTTGAATACATCTTTATTTTCTTACAGTATGCATATATAGACTCAAACCTGGTTGTTGTAGACACTATATTATTTTTTGGCTCAATGTTTGTGATCATTGGCGTCATGGGTATTTCTTTTATTGTGATACTTATTTACTGATTGGAAAAATTGGAAAAATTGTATCAAGGGAGCTATGGAATCGGTTTAATGTTTGTGACGACCCTACAAATCTTATGCATTATGTTTGTCAATTGTTACCAAACAATCCGTTTCTGGCAAATATCAGAAAAATTCTCCCGAACAACTTTTCAACCACTAATCCTATACAACATTCTCAATACACCACTAATCAACCATTAGTCCGGAACCAACCATTTATTTAATTTTACATTTTAAATAATAAAACTAAAATAAACAAACCACAAACCTACTTGCTTCTTATCACCACCACAAACCCCCCACTACCAGTCGATCATGAGTCACACACAATGGTGTGGACTCGTGGTCAAGTGAATAACGAGTCTACCACTAGTCATGTGGTGACCATTGTGAGCACTCTTATCATATTATGTTTTAGTGTTAGAGGGTGGCTTACTTATGCTTAAATTGTCAAACTTGAATATATAGCTTGAAGCAATTTCAAATTGTTTAGTAATGAGTTAAAATATTAATTAAATAAAAGAGGGGGTTAGAACCTAACACGGTAATCCGATACCTCTTTTAAAGACATCAAAACACGTATTTTGTATCTATGATCTCTTTTAAGGACATCAAGACATGTGACATTCCCAAACTATGCATACATCAAAAACAAAGATTCAACAAAGGCATAAAAAGTGGGGTTAATCTACCAAGACTTTTACTTCTTGGGATAGAGACCAAGGTTTAATCATTGGCAATAGAATAGTTTAGTATTATTTAGTGTAATTTAGTAATATAGTATATTTGTCGTTCAACAAAAAAAGACCTTGGACAACTCGTCTAAATGTGAATCAACTCTCGAAACATTCGATTCAACTTAGGCCATCATTTACACTATCAAATATGAAACACCCATAGGGTATGATGTGAGTATGATTGAACTTTATAATTACTTGAAACTAAACCTATTATTAGAAAGCCAAACTTGATAATCTATATCTATACTACTTTATAAAGCAAATGACTTGGAGTCTTAAAATTTAAATTTTTTCAACATTTCCTTATTTATCTTA
>JAOEHQ010046126.1:0-11803 GCA_025447715.1 Asclepias incarnata
GTTATGATCTATATATCTTGTGCAATGTACTATGTTTGCTGTGCATCCCGTGTTTCCGCTTTAGCGGGGTGTTACAAAACGGAACGAATAGTCAATTTAAAACTGAACTAACCCTTTTTTGCCCGCCCACTTACCCCTTCTTCATGATCCGGCTTGTCCGTTATTGTATTTCTTTGTCACTGTCATTTCCTTGATCCATTGAAGCACATCAGAAGGAGTACTAACCATAATAGAAATTTGGAGCTAAGATGACATTAAATCTCTAGTTTCACGCATGAGGTTACAGTCTCCAAACAGATGGATTATTTGCTCAGCACCCTGGTCACATATTGGACAGGTAATAGACTGAATGTCTATACATCTTAAGCTCAGGTTGAATCGGTTGGGAATACGATCCCACAACATTCTCCATATAAATATGTTCACCTTTTTAGGTACAAGAGGGTTCCATTTAGTTGTAAAGTTCTCACACGGGAGTAGAGATAAATCAAAAATCTGTCTGATGTCATTTACCAGGAGCTGCGATTGACCTTTAAGGCACCATTTCTACGAGTATGGGGATTCAGAAATAGTAATTGGCTCGAGTAAAGACTCCAAACTTTCAAGTTGGCTGGTTACACGTCCTCCACGAATTGGACGTCTCCAATCCCACACCCACTGTTTAGCCACATAGCGGTCCAAAATCAGACTTTCAGGTTGTTTGTCCAGTGCATATAACCGCGGGAATCTACTTGCCAGTGTAGAGTTGCCGATCCAGATGTTGAACCAGTCGATTCAAACCGATTTTTAAAACATTGCCCTAATCTTCATTTGGATAATTTAATATAACATTTAAGCTAAATCTTAAAAGAGTTTTGCTAGGTAGTGCCTTTTGATGCATTTAATGAAATCAAAAAAATTTTAAATAATCAAAAACATACGTTTAATACTCATTAATTTAATCTAATAATTAACATATTTATTTGAATCTTAAATGCGTATTTTATTTTATTTTTTTAAATTGACTGCAATAAATGTATCATAACTAGGACCTCCGGGACATTAGTTAACAAAACCTATTTTAGCTTAATTGGATTTTACTTTTATATACAAACAATTAAGTAAAGATTTTGTTTTTGTTTTTTTTTTCTCTCAAAGAAAGTACAAGGAACCATAGCCTTTTTCCCATGTTTTTCTTGCCTTTCCATTTAAATTTTAACAAACCACTCATTTGACTTAGACTTCTTTCTTATCCAAGCATCAATACTCCTCGCTCCTCACACAACTCCTCGCTCCTCACACAACCACCCACTAAAATTGCAGTATATATATATATATATATATATATATATATGGCAAAAGTGAATATAAGGCTGTTTCATACCTAAGCTTATATATATATGGGGATTACATGTATCCTTCTATCTCCTTCTAATATTTATTTCAATCACATGACTAAATATTTTAAAAAAATTTAAAGATTGTAAAGAGAAAACATGTATAAACATGTCCATTTTATTTCAATCAAATGATTAAATGTTTTAAAAAAATTTAAAGGTTGTGAGGGGAAAACAATGTTATCCCCTGGTAATATCAATATCAATATCAATGTCATTTTCTTTTTTGCACCTGATTATATTCTCAGCATAACCAAAGTCAAATTTTTATGGGTATTTTACCAAAAGATCACTACTGTTACTACTACAAGTTTTAGTAGCGTTTTATCAAAAATGAAATCTACTATTTCAAGATTATTGTTGTTGCTGCTTATTATTATTAGTATTAAGTTTAACATTTGTGCTTATTCAAAAAGACCTGATTCTGTAAATGTTGGAGCAATTTTTTCATTTGATTCAGTCATTGGTGAGGCTGCAAAAATTGGTATGGAAAGTGCTATATTTGATGTTAATAATGATTCAAGTATTCTTAATGGTACACTAATGAGGTTGTTCATGGAGGATACTAATTGCAGTGTTTTCCACAGTTCCATTGAAGGTAATCACTTCACTTATTTAATAAATAAATTGTTTTTTGTGGGTTTCAAGTCTTTAATATTAAATTTATTAGTTAATGATTGTTTAGGTTTTAGGGTTTAAGTAACTACAAACTGTTGAAATTGTTTTGAATATTTAGCTCATTGGAAACAACTTAAAAAACAGGTAAACAGATAGGCATCCTTGTTTAGGCTACCCAGGGAAAGTGGTGTAAGCGGCCTAACTGGTATTTCCATGGCCGTAGGGATGTCTCAAGGGTAAAGCTGCTAAAGCTAGGACTTTAGGCCCCGATTTTTAAGGCCTATTTTTTGTTTTCATTTATATACATAGAAGCCTGTGTTTGAACCCAAAAAGAAGTCTGAGTCTATTTTCAAGTGTCGCCTTTTTTTTTAGGCGAGTTGTAGAGATGTAAGTGTGTCTAATGTTTAGTATAGCCGGGTATTAGCATTTCCCCATTTTATGAGTTTGTTTTAGGCCCTGAAAGCGGTTGAGACGCCCTTGCGTGGCTATCTCCTAGACTTTTTCCCACGACATCCCAAGATGTTTACCTAACGAGGTTTGAACCTGGGCCTCTTCAGAGACTTTCTGGACTCCTTACCATTTGACCACCTTCACACCTTGGAGATGGTTTACTGGAAACAACTTAATTTGCATCAAGGGTAAAGTTTTTTAATCCACCAAGAAATATGAGTTTGAAATAAAAAATCTCGAATTGCTTACTGAAAACAAGGAATTTAACCCTAAAGTTAGAAAAGAAAATCTAGCATACGCCCTTTTTCTAATTAGTACAATCAACAGTGTTTCTACCTTTTAAACTAGCAATATTTTTGCCTTTTAATGCATACATATCACAGTCTCATGCTAATGTATTTTGTTAGATAAACATCTTTGTTTTCTTCTCGATTTATGTTATAGCATATCAATAATCTCTGTTTTTTCATACATTCACAACTTGATGTTGCCGAGTAAAGTTTCTTTGAATGATTTTGTCAGCATTTCAGATGTTAGAGAGAAATGTAGTGGCTTTAATTGGGCCACAATCATCGACTGTAGCTCATATGATTTCTCAAATTGCAAATGGTCTACAAGTGCCAGTAATTTCATATGCTGCTACGGATCCCACTTTATCGTCCCTCCAATTCCCATACTTCTTTAGAACTACACAAAGTGACTCCTACCAAATGGCAGCCATGGCTAATTTGATAGACTTTTATGGATGGAAAGAAGTGCTTGCAATATATATTGATGATGAATATGGAAGAAATGGGATATTTTCTTTAGATGATGAAGTAGAGAAAAGAGAGTCAAAGATTTCTTATAAGTTCGCCTTGCCCACTAATTATAATCTTAACGATATCACCGATGTGCTTAATAAAACAATCCCACTTGGTCCTCGTGTTTATATTGTCCATATTAATCCTGATCGTGCACTCAGAATCTTTGAGGTAGCCAATAAGCTTAATATGATGACGAGTGATTATGTATGGCTAACAACTGATTGGCTTTGTACCACTCTAGCCTCGTTTAGCCCAACGAATCAAGAGTTTCTAAGAATTATCGAGGGTGTCGTTGGTCTTTGTCAGCATACTCCACAAGCATCACAAGATAAGAAATTTGGATTGAACGTCTACGGATCATATGCATATGATACTGTGTGGACTGTAGCTCACACAATAGATACATTTCTTAATCAAGAAAAGGATATGACATTTTCGTCTGTCGGTTCACAGGTTGGGAAACTCAAAATTTTCAATAACGGGAAACAGTTTGTCAAGATTCTATCTGATTCCAATTTCAATGGGCTGACCGGTCCAATTCACTTCAATGAAGATAGAAACTTGGTTCCACGTGGATATAAAGTCTTTAATATGGTCAAATTAGAGATTCAGAATGTAGGTTATTGGTCAAACCATTCAGGTCTCTCTATTGAGCCACCCGAATCTTTAAAAGTGAATAAAAGTAGCTCTTCTGGTTTAAATGATAAACTCGGTGTCGTAACTTGGCCTGGCGGCAAGACGGATCGGCCACGCGGATGGGTCATTGGTGATGTGGAAAGACCTTTGAGAATCGGGATACCAAAACGACATAGCTTTGCTGAATTTGTGACAGAATTAAGCAATCATACAATTGAAGGATACTGTATTGATGTGTTTACAGAAGCACTAAAGTTAGTTCCTTATGAACTTCCCTATAAATTTGTGCCATTCGGAGATGGTCGGTCCAACCCTAGTTATGATCAACTTGTAAAACTCGTTACAGATGATGTAAGTTAAACATCAACTTGTAAAACTCGTTACGATTAGAGGTGGCAATTGGGTGGGTTGGGTAATGGGTAACTTTTTTGTACAGGGTGAGTTGAACTAAAACACTTCCTACCCAAAGTTTTCGTTTTTTTATGAACATATAGTTTGTCAAATATGATCAGAAAAATTATAGTTTCAATAATAATCTATATTCTTCATAAAATGAATCTAGGAGATTTTATTCATCAAAAATACACTATGCGAATTATGACCCGTTTGACCGGGGCTTTTTTTAAATGTGTTTGTTTACCCATTTGAGTTGTTCAAGATACACATAACCTGAATCGACCCATTCAACAATAAGTTTTCACCTTTGATTGTGATCTAAATGCGAGTTCTTTTACTATTAATGTGATTATTAACAGATTTTTGTATGGCTCGAAACTTGATGTGCCACGTTGGTTTGAGTCAAAACTCTTCTGATCCAAAAATTTTAAATCATTTATGAACAATTACTGTGTCAAATATGTTTAGAAGATTTTAATTACTGCGAGAATAATCCAATGTTTTGTATTAAATGATGTTAGGAGGTTTTGTTATCTGAAAATACATCTTGGGCGCATTCAACCACCTGACCCTTTTGCTTTTTGGCTAATTTTGTTTTATTTTACCTGTTCGGCTCGGCACCTAAGTTGACCTATTTATTAGTAAATGGGTCAAATATGTCACCTCTAAGTTTTTTATCGATGCAAGCTCTTGTAGTAATCACTTGTGGTTATTAACAGGTTTTTGATGGGGCAGTTGGAGATATTGCTATGGTGACAAATAGAACGAAGATTGTGGATTTCACGCAGCCTTATGCCACGAGTGGTCTTGTGATAGTGATACCTATCAACAACTTAAAAGGCAGTGCTTGGGTATTTCTTAGACCATTTACTGTGGAAATGTGGTGCGTCACTGCAGCGGCTTTTGTATTGATTGCTTTTGTTATCTGGCTTCTTGAACATCGCGTTAACGATGATTTTAGGGGTCCACTTAAGAGACAGCTTGTCACGATATTCTTGTAAGTTCTTTCTTGCTTACTTGTATTCATTCTATGTACATGCGTACAAAATTTGGTCGTGGAATTACTTTGTTATATCATTGATGAGCTTGTGATTTTATCATTAACTTGAAGATATAAGCTATTTCCAGGAACTACTTCAAAATGCTGAGATGAAAGTTTTTTTGTTTTTTAGGTTCAGCTTTTCGACTCTGTTCAAGAGTAACCGTAAGCATAACTCTATCTTTAACTTTGTTTCCGAAAGTTCATTAAGGAGGTGTTTAGATGTGCGTTTCAAAATGTGATTTCGAATAATCATAATCATAGAATACCCGCTAATAATGATCTACATGGTTACATGATAAAATTTCAGAGGAAGATACGGTTAGCCCACTTGGACGAATGGTGATGGTGGTATGGCTTTTCCTTCTGATGGTGATCACAGCAAGTTATACTGCAAGCTTAACATCCATTCTTACCGTACAGCAACTTTCGTCACCCATCACAGGGATAGATAGCTTAGTGGCTAGTCATCTACCAATTGGGTATCAACGGGGATCATTTGCGAATACTTATTTGGCTGATAATCTTTACATTCCCCGATCTAGGCTTATTCCTTTAGACACATCTGCTGAATATGCTAAAGCATTGCGGTTAGGGCCACATAAAGGAGGGGTGGTAGCAGTTGTCGAGGAACTTCCTTACATCGAGTTGTTTCTTTCTGAATATGATGATTTTGGGATCGTTGGTCAACCATTCACTAGAAGCGGATGGGGATTTGTAAGTAACTTTTCGTTAGATGTGGCAAATTGTGTTGGTCGGGAGGGTGCATAATGTCAAAACTTGTAATTTTTTTGATACGGATCAGTAGTGTTTGGATCATGTTATGCTGGCGGCCCAAAAGACTTTTTGAATTTTAATAAATAATTAGGCTCTCAAACGTGATTATAGTCGCTATAGTATTCTAATATTGATCTACAACTAAAATGATTCAAGAGGCTTTATGCATTAAAAATACATTTTGGGGAAATTTTTACCCACTTGACACACTTACTTTAAGCTAAAATTCTTTATTTGCCTATCCGGCCCGTTATAGTTGACTTATTCATAAGTTAATGGGTCAGAATTGTCACCTCTACTTTTTATGCATACTATCAAACTTCATCATAACTTCTTGTGAGAATCTGAAACTCACGTTCGCATTTTACCATTTCTAGCAATATTGCTGTCTGCGCCTTTTGTCTTAACATTTGTTGATAGGAAAAACATGTGATGTTACCCACCTTTCTCTCTTTTCTTTAGCTAAAAAGAAAACCAGCGAGTTTGGTTGTTTTTATAAATTTGCTCTTTAACAAAAAGTCTTCTTAAATTTGGCAGGCTTTCAAGAGAGACTCTCCTCTTGCCACGACTCTATCCTTATCGATTATGCAACTTTCTGAAAACGGAAAGCTTCAAGAAATCCACGACAAATGGTTCTGCCAAAATGGTTGTCCGAGTGCTTTTGGGAGTGATGCCGAACCTAACCAGCTGCACATGAGCAGCTTTTGGGGTCTATACCTAGTTTGTGGCATTTTCTCACTCACTGCATTGGTTTTATTTTTACTACAAACTGTTCGTCAGTATATCTATTACAAACAAAAGCAGATGTTGGATCCGCGGTCCCCTTCATTTCCAGCTTCGGTCTCAGCATCATCACGGAGAGGATGTTATGGGGTTTTGTCCAACTTTTTTAATTTTATCGATGAAAAGGAAGAAGCTATCAAGAATATGTTCAAGAAAGATGATGAAACTTTTCAAAATGCTTGATTTTAGTGAACTTGTATGTGACTAATATAATGTCGCATTGGATATGTTACATGAACATATACATTATATTGTAAATATAAATACATATGTAACTTACATTGTTACTTGTGTATGTTAGAAATATAGAATTACCTATATATAAATTGCCAAAGGCAATTTAATACTATGCGTTTTATTTATTTATTAACTTATTATTATGATTATAATTATAATTATATGTTATTTTGCCTATATTATATTTATACCAAGACCATGGGTATCAATATAAGAGTCGATCATTATACACTACTTTATACATTTAGATGCTATTAAATTTCCTTATTTAAGTATAATAAAATATCAGCAATAAACGTATAAAGTCAAAGAATATTGGTCGCCCAAAATGATGAGTTATTTTGTATCTCGTTTCAAAATGCGAATTAATATTATTGGTTAACATATCAAATTCAGTCGAAAGCCATGTAAGGCAATAAAAGTAGCCCACATTGTATACCAAAATGTCTCGTGAGATGTTTTAAGGTTGGTTTGTGGCTCCCTTTGACTTTCTTTCCTATTTTTTTAAACCAAACTCCCGAATCAGTATTACAAACAGTTAAGAAGTTTGGTTCATTGATACAATGTGGGGTTAGCCTACTTGATAAAGGCTCTTGCCACTTGGGGAGAAGACCGGAGTTCAATCCCTAGCATTGGTGTTTCTTGGTGTTTATTGAAGTAGGATAAAAGTAGAGTAGATTTACCGTAAGAAAAAAAGTTTGGTTCGGTTGATATCCTATCAAATTAAATTCGACATATTAATAATTAACGTATTTCTTTAAAGTATAGCCTCGTAACTCTTAATACAAGAAAGTTTTTCTTCAACGTGAAAGGATTTCGTGTTTTTAACTATAGAGGTTAGAAAACAAATGTTTTCTTTAACTAAACAAATTCATCAGAGAAAAACGACACTAATAATGACTATCATTTTTAGGTTTTGAAATGGCACTCACGGGCACCTATAGGCTCGACAAAACAAAGGCAAAGATGTTAAAGACATGCCTACCCAATAGCTGTATATGTTTAACGAATCGAATTCGAAAGGTATCTATATGTTCGTGTGATAAATAATATATGCTTTGGTTATGCCTAAAGGGTTGAATATGATTTGGGAGGTGTAACAAATTTATAAATTTTAAAGAAAGATGTACAAACTATATTAACACAATTATTGTATTATATGAGGTAATTTCTATAGTATATGAATCACTTTTCTCATTTCCCCTATGATTCAGACGTTTAAACTGCAAACAAACAAAACCAACATCATAAACATTTAGAAAAATTCGAAATTTGTCAACGACCAAATTGTTCGGTCCAACCAGTTTTGGCTTCGAATGAAATATCTACACCCGTGTTCCCGACTCAAGAAATTGATAATTTACAAAAGATAACTCATATACGGAGTATATAAATAGAGCTAAACTTTATGGCCACAAACTTGGAGCTCGAGGAATGCTTAGGGCCAAACCAGCAACTTTGGAATTCGTGGGTCCCCAAAAAAGTAAATATATGGAGTGGGTTCGGTGATATGAGTTATCTTTTGTAAGTTAAGCTATATGGTTGGTTAAGCTATATGGAGTGGGTTCAGTGAGAGGGGCACCCCGATTCGGAGCCGGCGGGAACACCGCCTCCCAAGTCTAGGGGCCGCAAAAAAGTGAAAATTGGGGTGAACCAGCACGCTCAATTCGACCATTAACGCCCCAAAGGCCCAAACGGCTACATTTGACTAATTTTTTTATTTTAAAAAAAAACTTTTCAAACTCTATATAAACCAACACAATATATACATACATTTACACAATATACTATCCTATACACACAACCAAACCCAAACTGCGGCTAACAACCAAATGGATTTTTCACAATACGCAAACCAACAAGGAAGTAGTATGCCCGTTCAAATCAACAAGGTGCTTGGACACAAGGGGAAGAAGAGTCTTTGGCAATAGCCTTCACTAACGTTTCAGGGATCTCGGAGTGCCCCGATGAAGAAATAGGTGCCTAAGGGGAACACTGTCCCGTCCTATAGATACCTAAAAGATGGTAAGCAAAGTGGTGATGGTGATCTCCTGTTTCTTTACCACCTTATCTCATATAAACACATATATATAATATAAAAAAAAAAAAAAAAAAGAGGGTGGGGAAAGATTGTAAAGCATTCCTTGTAAGTGGGTAAAAAATAAGGAAAAATAGAAAATGTGGGAAAGAGTGGGGAGGCACTCCTTCCACCCTCATAAGACCTGAATAAAGGCAACCATAACTCATTTTAATAAAAAGAGTGAGCCGAATTTTATACACATTTAAGGAAGGACTCGGGTTGTACCCAACATCAACGTAATTCCAAATGGAAGTACGCCGAATGTTGAGGTTGGGACTTATAACCTTTTTCAATATTTGTCGTTTTTTATTAGTGATTTCTGTTTTTTTATTTGTCATTTTTATTAATTATATTTTGTATTAGTTTTAGTTTGGTGGTCGTTCATGTTCTCTACCTTAGAGACTTCGATCCAACCCCCTCATGTATCTTTTAATGACCATTGGTCTTTATATTAATATATATACTTAGCCTTTAAAGAAATAAAAAACTTTAAAATATCCACTTGGTGTGTCAAAAATTCAAGGCCAATAACTACGTGAGAACGACTTTTATTCAATTTGAAATCAACTAATTGAATAATTGAGTCAAATAGTCAATGGAAGAAAAAAAGAAGTTGCTTTTTTGTACCTTCGTGTAACACGTTTTCCTAATCTTTATTTACTCGTGCAAACTTGTACACTATATTTTAAGATAGGAACAGATTCAATCTAACGCCTACTATGTTTGTTATTAACTAGAAATAATACCCGCATAATGGGCGGTAGTTAATGGTTAAAGTTAAAAGATGATGTTATTAGACAATCGGCTTCGCCGACCGTCGGCTCTTAATTGTCTAACACATGTATATAAAAATTATATTTTTTGTTATTGATAAAAATATATATAAATAAAAATTGTTATGTAAATAAAATATATATATATATATATATAAATATATATAAAATATAACATAAACATTAAATAATAAGTAAAATGGTAATGTTTAAAAATTTTAAAATTTAAAACACTATGTAAATGCTTTATAAGGTAGTATAAATAATTGATCAGAGTGGATTATTAAGAAAATAAAATAAAATATTTATATATACTAGAAAAAAAAAGTTTATGTAAACCTTATTATCTAATCAATAAAATAAAAGGTTTGTGTATTATTAAAAAATCATATACATATCCTACTATTAATTTTTGAATATGAAAATATGGTTTGTTATATTTAACTTTGTAGCATCATTTTACAAAGATATAATTAACATACATATCCTATTAATAATTTTTGATACAAAACTTCATTTAAAATAATAGTATCATCAAATTTCAACATGTCATATTTATAATTATTAATTATATTATAAGTTATAACAAAAACTTAATATGTTTAACCCGCGCATTACGCGGAAAATAATCTAGTATTTATATTTACTAGAAAAAAAGTTTATGTAAACCTTATTATCTAATCGGAAAGCTTGATTTCTTTCAATTTTAATTTGCTTATGTCATAGATAGATAACTTAAATAATAAGTTAATCAAATAAATAAAAGAAAACTTAATCTAAAACCCCATAAATAATTTTTAAATGGATTTGGTAACCAGTACCCCATGAATTGGTTAGTACGTATTTAATGAATGCAAATATTCTTAAAATATAAAAATATGTACTAATGATTTATATAAAAATAATAATTATTAGATTGAATTAATGATCATTAAATGTAATTTTTGATTATTTAAAAAATTTTGAGTTTATTAAATGCATAGTAAATCCTATTTTTAAATAAGATTTTTTTAACTTGTGATCACTAGCCACATATTTAAGAACAATAAATGAACCAGAAATTTTTAATATATAAATAAAAACATTAAATGACATTAAAAAACCTAATTTCACGTTACCATGTGCCCAATATGTTAGAAAAACTCTTTAAATATATAAAAAATTACTGGAAAGGCATCCGCCCAATACAGCGAGCCCGAATATGTCGTATAAGAACCGATTGTTAATCCCGTTGTTAAAATATATATCTTGTTAAGGTAAGGTAGAGTAGTAATTTCCAGTATGATAAATATTAGTTAATATTTAATATGTGAGAGTTGACTAAATATATAAGGTAAGTATTAATTAAGATTTTGTTAGAGTAAAAGTAAAGTAGTAATTTTTAATATTAAAAATGTATAACTTTTCAACAGTGATGTAATTTTTATATAGTAGATTATATTTTATTTTTAAAAAATTACGGCTGTAAATCTAAACCTCAAGATTCCCTTTTCGCTTTTCTTCCTAAAAAGTGGGTGAATCAACCAATTTCCATCAATTTCCTAAAGTAAATTTTTCTTTTTTAAATAATATAAGACAACATAGAACTCAAATAATAATAACTGAAAATAGTTTTTAATAACATTGCGAATTGTGAGATACTTATATAAAACTCATGTATCAATACACGAGTAATAGAGGGATATCTGTGCAATGCGGCGGTAGTATGGTGACGACGGCGACTGGTGGTGGTAGCGTCGACTGGTGGTGGTGGTGGTGGTGGCGGCGTCGAGTGATGGTGGTGGTGGTGGAGGTGACTGGTGGTGGTGGTGGTGGTGGTGGTGGTGGTGGTG
>JAOEHQ010046127.1:0-11800 GCA_025447715.1 Asclepias incarnata
TCATTTTCATCTATCTTTTATATTATTGTTGATCATTGTTGCAATTGTGGTTGATCCAAAGATCAAGGTTTATAACAGTTATATACTTTTTTTTTGTCCCAATGTAATTAATGAAACCCAAAAAAAAATAAAAATTTAAGTAACATATTTTCAAATTTTGTTCCAACGTCAACATGCAATACTTGTTTTCTAGACAAAAACTTTTTAGTGATCTGTCGTTATATGATTAGTCACGTAGGTAGTCCACGTAATCACTTATTAACTAATTATATCTTTGTTTCAAATTAAAAATTGCTTATGTCATCAAAAAATTTACAATATAAAATTAATTAATTACAAATAATAAAATAAATAATAAACTAAAATAAATTACCATCCCAAATTCCCAATATTAATGTATAGTTTCTTCAAAATAACAAAAATATTATTATCTTTAAATAATGTATGGTTTATCTTTACTTTAATATCTTATCTTATCTTAGAAATATATATAATAAAAATAAATATAAATATAAATATAATAAAATTAAACTATAATTACTCTATATTAACGTATGGTTTCATCAAAAGAATAAAATAATAAAAATATTATTATCTTCAAATAGATACGACATCTACTTTTTATATTCTATATTTTAATTTAACTATACTTTAGTCAATAATAATATGTTAACTTATCCTTTGATTTATTGTTATAAATACAAAAATAATAATAAATAAAAGCAAAGATATATAAAAAAAAATCATGAACGAGAAGAAAAAGAATATACATAGTCAATCCGTACATCGTACGGGTATTAAGACTAGAACCCACACACAAAAAAATAAATAAATAAATTACACGTGTAGTTCGAGGTACATTATCCAAGAAAACAAAACAGGTGGTCGGTCATGTCCTCATGATTGATTTTATCATACATACATACATAAAATCTTGTTTCTAAAATACCCGATAGGCTTCCCGCCGGTGTCCACATTCCACACACACTACACCACCTTACACTTCACTATAGTAAGTTCTGTTCTGTTTTACTTCACTACTTTAATTCTTTGATTTCTTTCTTTCTTTTTTTTTTTTTAATTATAAGGGGAAAAAAAAAATCAAAAATCTTTCCCCTGAAAACTATTATTTGATAATTTAGGTTGCAATTTTGGTATTTTGCAACTATGTGAGTATTGCGTTTTGTACTTAGCTTTTGTATTTGAAGTTTGCTACTAATTAATTTGATACATTGATTGTTTAGTTTACAATTACTTAGAAAACAACTTACTTAGCGCTAACAAAGTAGGACACACGTGATTTTGAATCCTGGATTCGGGGAATGGCGACTATTTTAGGACTTTTGATATGCCTAGTATGCTGTTGGGTCGTGTTAGCTCTGTTCAAGTTTTTTCGGAAATATTGGTGGGTTCCGATGCGTGTAAAGTATGTAATGAAATCACAAGGAATAGATGGACCTCGTTACGATTTCATCCATGGGAACACTAAGCAAATTTCCAAGATGAGAAAAGAATCCATGAGTTTGCCCATGGAGATATCACATTACATATTCCCACGAATTCAACCTCACTTTGATTTGTGGTTCCGTGTATATGGTTAGTGTTAAACTTCTATAGTTATTTCGACCTTGAGATTTGTTTCATAGATTGAAAGCGTTTGTTTTGATGATGATGATGCAGGCAAGAATTTTCTTTATTGGCTCGGTCCTCAACCTGCATTGGTTGTCACAGAACCAGAGCTCCTTAAGGAAATAATGAGTGACCGAGATATTTTAATGGCCAAACAAGACGTGGGTCCTATTTTCAAGAAGATTTTTGGACAAGGTCTAACTTCATCTAAAGGCGATAAATGGGCATTACAGCGAAAACTAGCAAACCAAGCTTTCCATGCCAAAAGGTTGAAAGTAAGTTCATGTAAATAGATAATCGTGGATTTTAACTTTGATTTAAACTATTTTGTTTTATCAATGAGTTGTGCATGTTTTTTTTTTTACCAGTGCATTTGTTTCATAGTTGTATATCCGTGGTGATCCTCTGAAGTTGATACTGACCCGTACTACTTTGAAATAGGCAAAAACTATTGACTTTTACTGGCATAAGGAGTTAAGGTTTTTTCAAAAAATCGTACTAAATCGACTTACAATTCAACTATGAACATCTCTTGGATAACCCTGCAAGTTACAACTTTAATGCTGATATTAGCCTATGTAATTAGTTTCTACTGTACCACTGTAACCAAATAAATGAATATTAGGCACCTGACCCGAATAAAGTTGTAGTTTACATGTAAGCGAATTCATATTGATTTTGAATCTGGGTAACAAGTCTAGTTCCTGACAATGGGAAAGAAGGCTTGTTATGGAACAAAAGGAGAAATATCACGGGGGCAATTGATTTTGTTCATTTGGCTGTAGAACATGGCTCCTGCTATGATTGAAAGCGTTGACATGATGCTTAAACGGTGGAAAGATACTGAGATTAAAGAGATGGATATCTATGAAGAGTTCAAAATATTGACATCAGAAGTCATTTCTAGGACGGCGTTTGGCAGTAGCTATGAAGAGGGGAAGCAAGTTTTCCAAAAGCTCGGGGTGTTAAACCTATTAGCTGCCAAAAATTTGTACAGAGTTAGGCTGCCTGGCTATAGGTATATTCAGTTAATATGTGTTTCCAATGTATAAAGATACTTCGGGTTGTTTAAATAATTAATACTGTAATATATTTTTTGACCTTCACAGGAAGGTATTCAAGCAAAAAGATGATGTGGAATCTGATAAACTGCACGCTGAAATTCAAGATATCATCATGCAGATGATAAGAAGCAGAGAGAAGAGCGTCATTTCAGGAGATGAAGACAAATCCATGAGTGATTATCTCGGACTGCTTTTGAAGGCCCATCATGACAAGGGTGAAAATTCCAAGCTTTCCATACAGGATATAATTGATGAATGCAAAACTTTTTATGCTGTCGGCCATATTACAATCTCTCTTTTACTCTCATGGGCTACTCTTCTTCTGGGAATCCACACTGAATGGCAGCAGAAAGCGCGGGAGGAGGTGCAAGAAGTATTTGGTGAACAAAACCCGTCTTCAGAAGGCATAACAAGACTCAAGACAGTAAGCTTATTGATTCAACATTCTCATCTGTAGTTCCTTTTTTGTAATATTATCCTGTAAACTTAGTGGTTCGTCGTATCATACAGATGGGCATGATAATCAATGAGACACTAAGACTATACCCTCCTGGAGTTACTATAACCCGAAAAATTCTAAGGGAAATGAGAGTTGGTAATCTGGTTCTTCCTGCGAACATAAATGTGCAAATACCAGCGTTTGCACTTCAACAAGACCCAAGGATATGGGGAGAAGATGCCCATCTCTTCAAACCTGAAAGATTTTCTGAAGGGATAGCTAAAGCAACTAAAAACAATCCAGGAGCATTTCTCCCTTTCGGCTATGGACCCCGAAACTGTGTAGGCTCCAGTTTTGCTATAAACGAAGCTAAAATTGCCCTCTCAATGATCTTAAAACGTTACAGTTTCACTCGCTCCCCGAGCTATGTCCATGCACCCGTTCAAATTGTTACACTTCGTCCAAAGCATGGTGTTCAAGTTATGTTTCAAGCTCTCTAAGGTCTGCTTCTTGTGCTTCGACACACTTAAGAATTGTCTGCATTCATTTTTTGCGATTTACCATCTCGTTTTTATTTACTATAAATACGGGTCCAAAAATAAATAGGGAAATTTAAGAAAAGGAGGCAAAATGGATAGAGACATATTAGCAATCTGCCAATCTATCGTAATATATAATTTTGTATATAATGTATTATCATCATCTTTGCAAATGTTTTATGTGCATAATATAAACAATTGTTAAATAAATCAAATCAATTGTGCTAACTTAAAATGTTGTTTTGTAGGAAAGGACTGATGATGGAACATTTGGAGGTCAAGAGGGACTAAAGCTGGCTTATTCATTCATGTTTCAAGAAGAGTCTGTTTTGAAGATAAAGATAGAAGAGGGGCCTCTTATGTAATCTCCCTTTTAAGTTTAGCTATAAATAGAGAGGTTGGTGGCACTGTAGCTGCACCTCAATCAGTTGTCTTGTTTTAACCGTTGGAAAAAATCCTAATCTCTTGTTCATGATTTCTGTACTAAAACCTCTTTGATTTAATCATATGGCTATGTTTGTGTCCAGATTACTGGTTGAGTGTCAATATTTTCTATTTATTCATATATTTTTACACTATACCAACAAAAATATGGTCACACTGATTTGTCAGTTTACAATTGCATAATATTTACTTCGTATACACGCAAATAGTTTAAAGTTTTAATGAATAATTCAATTCAATTCAATATACAAATAAACAATATGCACGTCTTAACTGGTCCAACTTAAACACCCACAAGCCCACAAGAGACCGGCAAAGTAAACGTCAAATATTTCATTTAGCTTAAAAATGAAATAATTTTTAGAGAAATCCAAACTGTGACAAAATTGAAATCTTGATTCGATCTTAGGGGGTATTTGGTATTGCATTTGAAAAAGCATGTCTTTACCTGCTTTTTTAAAACTCTGTTTTATCTTTATGCAAACGCAAATAATCACTATTTCAGCCAAACATTTTTTCTAATTATTTGTGTTTTTGTAAACGCAATAATCAGATAATCTTTTCGAAAACGCAAATCCAAACACCCTAAACAAAATAAAATTTTAAAGGCTTTTTAAAATCAAAACAAAGATAAAACCAAGACAAAGTGCATTTAAAAATAGCTACTACGTGAAACGAGTCAGGTAAGAAAAGATATTAACGTCATAATCGTTTGAAAGTGTCACTAATATGTAGTGGTATGACCATTAATTAATAAAGTTAAAGACATCAATTATCTAAAAAATCACTATCGTTATGTAAACGCAATCTCATCTTTTAGATACTGTCATAACTAAAAACAAATATGTTATATTTGAATCTTAAACAACCGGTTAAAAAACATTTAATTTTAATCTTAAACAATATAAGCTATATGTTTGACACTTTATTTGATTTTTATGGCTAATGATTACCAACCATTTTATATATTAGTGTTCGTCATTAGTAAGCAAGAGTGTGCCTCAGAAAGTTTACTAGTAAACACGTTTTGATTATAGTAATCTAACAAAGCCTCTCAAATGTTTTTATCTAATTAATTACTTGTTTCTACTTTTGGGAAACCTGCCTCACCTAATATCATTCTAATGTTCCTTAATAGTAGTTATAAAGATTTTATTTTACCTTTATATTTGGAGATATGTATGATTGGAGTTGGCTTAAACTTGAAAGGCTTTATACTTATAGAGATATATATGGTTTTAAATTTTCTTTATATTTAGAGATATTGTAACATAAATTGAAAATGTAAAAGATATTTATATAAATTTATTCTTTACAATTCTAAATAGGGATTTGCTAACTAATGCCTTCGGGACACTGATAGTGAGCATTTAATGAACTCTGAGTTTTTTAAAATAGAAAAATATGTGTTTATGATCCATTTTAAAATAGTAAGAATTAACTTAATTTAATGACTATTAAATACATTTTTAGATTGATTTGATAAACATTAATTACATTCGTTGATTTTTTAAGAAATTTAGAGTTCATTGAATTTCTACTAACGAATGCACGGGACACTAGTTAGCAAATTTCCTTCTAAATATATGCCACTGTTAATATAGGTATACGTTTATCCTTCAAGGGAAAGAGATGCATCAAAGTATCAAACTTTACTATATCAACTAGTATATTATTATATGCGACAAGATCGACCAAAAATTAACTTAAAATAAATTTAAAACTAGCTTTTTAATTTATAATCCGTTTACCAAATTAAATTTACTCTGTTACTCGTATTAAGATTTTACTATTTGAATGCCCACACAATACGCCGGCAATGATGATAGCGGCGGCGATGTGACAGCGGCGACGACAGGTGGTAGTTAAAAAAACATACGACAATTATGTTTAACCTTATATTTATACAACTTACAAAACAATGTTTCTGCAAACCTACTGTCCATGCCATTTTAACATTATTATATTTACCAAAGAATTACACTAATAAATATAAAAGAATAATTTAATATATACTACATTATAAAACAATTGAAATAATGGATTATAGTTTTTACTTTTAAATTTTTTAAAAATAAGAATATTACGTACCATAATACATATACTAACAAATGAAAATATTTATGAATTTTAGTTTTAATTTTGATTAACAGTAAAATTTAAATGCTTAGACCAACAACCACCATACATTAAACGATTACTATTCTAGTATTTTATTGAGGGAAATGATAAATCTTTTTAAAAATTAGCTTAAAAATACTTCTAAAATCACAAGATGATAACATGTGGATTCCATTAAAAATTTTTCTTAATCTAATCCATTGATTTTTTCACATGTCATCATTTTTTAGAAAGATTTATCATTTCTCCTTTATTAATCCTCTTGATTAAATTAAAGGTAAAACAAATATTGTGTCATATTTATTACGTCGGAAAGCCGAAGTTTCCTTCTCACGTCTTAGACAATTGACACGGTCCTCCACAGTCCTCAGTCCTCATCTTCATCCATTATACCCTGTGAACTTCATCACACTCTTTTTATAAATACATACTCATTCATTCTCACTCTTCATTCCCCTTCTCTTAAATCTTTCCTTTTCTAAAGAAAGACAATATTTGTAAAAGCATACACTACTCCATATCATCGTCACAGAAATGGCAAAGGTACAAATTTGTTTAGTGATTTAATTTAATTAGTTTGATTATATATGTTTTGCTTTTAATTATTTGAATGATATTGAAAATTTGTGTACTTTTTTTTTGTTTTTCAGCAAAAGATCGTTGTGAAGGTGACCATGAACACGGACAAGAAAGCCCGTAAAGCTTTGAAAATTGCTGTTAGTCTCCTTGGTAATTAAGATCTTATTTCATTTGTCCTTTTGTTTAAGAGCTTTTTTACTATTCCCATTGTCCTAAAAAGGCTGTCAACTTCTGACTTTTTGAATTTTTTCTTTTTCAACTTAGACCTTAGATATTATATTTTGGCGTTATATAATACTAGATAAAAGATACATTTAAACTCAATCCATTCATATATTTTGCATCAAATATTATAAAACACACATAAGAAAAATAGAAAAATAGAAGTTAAAATCGACATTGATAAAGAAATACTTCAAAAAGTCAAAAATATAAGGACGGAAGAAGCATTAATTTTTAAGTATGTATATTTGATCAATTAACTAATATAAAACTGAATATTGATAAAACAGGAGTTGAGTCAGCGTCGTTCGTTGGATCAGATAAAGACCAAATAGCAGTGACCGGGGAAGGAATTGACTCGGTCGAACTAGCCACGTTGCTAAGAAAAGGTGTTGGACACACCGAGCTAGTGAGTGTTGGTCCGGTGCAAGAGAAGAAACCTGAAGTCAAGAAACCCGCTGAGGTGCAAGTGCAGTTTAATCCTTACCGATACTATTATTATGGCTATGACATGCCTTACTACTATTAAGTATATTAGATTATTAGATTGTGAGATTTCATCAACATTGGGAGAAAACCTTCATGTATATATGGAATAAATGGATTGTTTTCGACATTTTGCGAGAATTTCCACTGCCTAAAGTTTCTGTTGATTTCCTTTTGATGTGCTGTTAACGGATACGAGATCAATGGCTTATAGTGCTCTAGTATTATGCGTGCCGACCCTTCAATCAAAAGATTATAAATTCAAATACACGAAGGGGATGTCTTGGGTGCTACTGACAGCACCATAATTAGCTGTAGCAAGTAGTTTTTTTTTTTTTTTTTTTATTTAATTTTTTACATTTTCAACTTTTACCTATCTTGAAATTACAACAATAATCCCTCACTTTACACGCTTGGGTGTTGTTAACTGAAGAGATGATTTTTCCATCATTATGCGTGGTTTTGACATAAATAAACGTACAATGTAAAGATGAAATAGTTTGTTTGATATACTTGAGGATAGAATTGATGCAATGTTTAATGGAGTGTCACAACTGAAATTAAAAGTGAAAATAGGACATTCTGTTATAATATAAGGTCATGCGAATATATTTTATTCATCATAAAATAATTAGTGATAGTAACCAATGTCAAAAATATTGGTACTAGCTATTCTATACAACTGGGTTGAAAGGAAAGGATATACTCTGTTTTCGTAGTTACATTTATTCCAAATTTTACCACCAAACGGAAATATGGTCACGTTGATTTGTCAGTTTACAATCGAACAATATTTACTTCGTATACATGTAAATAGTTTCGATGAATAATTCAATATGCAAATAATGAAATAAACAATATGAACAAGACTTTAACTAGTCCAACTTAAACAACCACACAAGAGACAAGTCAAAGTAAACATCAAATATTTAGTTTAACTCAGATAAAATGAAATTTAGACAAATCCAAACTGTGACAAAACTAAAATTTTCATTTGTAATTAACATTTTAAAAGAAATATACATGTATTTTTGCCTTTAAAAGATCGACAAGGCATTAAAAATATAAAGGATTTAAAGCTGCATGTTTATGTATATAAATAACGGATAAACGGATGATGTTTTTTTTCAGTTTTAGTCATTAGGGTATTGCGAATATTTTTCACTCAGATGTGTGCGGCCTAACGGGATATTCCGGTCGTGAGCAGAGCAACCTTATGCCTGGGAGGTGCAACCAGTGGCGGATCCAGAAAAACAGTATACAGGGGCATAAACAGAACTACATCCAATAATATGAGCGTGTCAAGTAATATGTAAAATAACTTCACGTCAAATAATTTCATTGAAAAACAAGTTGGATAAAAAAAAATAATTATCACACCTTGTCTCAACTGTATCTTATTTCTAACAATAGTTAGCGGGTTGCTATAGCATCAATTAATTATAACCTCGTAATGAAGGTATTTGGATATTAGTTATAATTAAATTGCTTGTTAGTCAGTCATTTGTTTTTATATTAATTTAAGTCCAGATTATTTATAATTTGGTTTTCCTATCTAAAAAATTCTAACAACTTATTAAATTTAAATTAAGCATAATTACCTAAAATTGGATTTTTCTTATCCTAAAAATATCTACAACTTATTAGATTTAATTTTTATATATTAAAATTTTAATGATACAAACAACTTTTTATTTAACTCTTAAGTACAGTACCTAATTGAATGTAGAATGTTTTAAGATAAAAGAATGTAGATGAATGTCTAAAATATCATTACGTCTAAAATATAATTCTAGATATTTTAATGTCGTTATTTTAACCTACCTGTATATATACACGAGATTAAAATCTATATAAAGTCTTAATTTAAAACAAAAATAATCTATGTAATCAATTATATTCCTTTGTAACAATTTTATCTTCTACCAAATTTGAATTGTCAAAGACTATATAGTTTGTTTTATTAGTTCATCTAGATATAAAAAGAAAATCAAATAACTTTTCTAAGAAGCCCACATCGACTATAAGTGTAGCAAAATTAAAGTATTATAAAATAGGGCCATGGATATATCTTATTTCATTGCCTTTATCAGTATTTTATTGTTTTGAGGAAAGCATTGAAAAATTAAGCCGAGGGCATTGAGAAAGATTGGGTCATACTCACCTTAAAAATTCAAAGCATTTGCATTAACAGTTTCAAAGTTATCGGGGGCAGTACCCCCCCCCCCCCCTCTCTTATTATTGTGGATCCGCCCCTGGGTGCAACTGAACCCGTTGGAAAAAAAATTGTTAACATTTGGGTAAATTTCATATAATCTTAGTATATAATAGTATAGTTCTTGTTGTGAATCCACTAACTTTGCAAATAAACGTTATTAGTTTTGGTTTTGAACCGGTCGAAGAAATTACTAGTTTCAACCCTGATCCCTGTAAATAGGATGTTTTAGAGAAATTTCAAACCTAAGACCTTATATGATGAAACATGACGTGTGACAACTAAGTCACCTTAATGATTATTTTTTGTTGCAAGTACAATAGTGTATGAGTTTTGATATCCAAGCCAGCCAAGTAGCCATACGTCTCGTACCACACTTAAATAGTATTTGTACATCGCTACTTATGTTGAGCTCATTACAAATCCACATTAATATTGATGTTTTCTTCTTCTTCATCTTCTTCTTTTTTTTTTATAATTTTTTTATGGAATGACGAATTTCATTAATCAAAATTGAGATGTACAAGTAAAGAAACTAACACTTACAGAAAACAAAAACTTTTCCATCTCCCCCAATATTGATGTTTTCTTGATGACAAGTTTATCTTTGGCCCAATTAAATCAACGATTAATGTTGTATCTGTTGAAAGGTAAAAAAAAAAGATTAGCATTGTATCATCTTTAATTTATTCCTTAAGTGTATTATGAAATGAATCGGGTTAGAAAGGATATCAACGTCATAATCGTTTCAAAGCGTCACTAACATGTAGTGGTATGACAGTTAAGTAATAAGTTGAGTAAATTGCATTTTTGGTCCCTGTGTTATCATACGTTTTGCAAGAATGGTCCAACTTATGCAAAAGTGGCGAACTTGGTCCAGTTTTCGCATTTGTTTAGCAATCTCAGTCCAAAACCCAAACTCTGTTAAATTTAATCCGTTAAATGCCCCATGTGCCGATCATGTGAGGGACAATATTGTCTTTTCAAACAATACAAGGACCATTCTTGCAATTAACTTCATTTTTCTTTAAATCAAAATACAAATAAAAATCTTATTCTTTCTACTTAAAAACCTGTATATCCATCTTCAATATATCACCATCAACTACCCACCATACTACATCCTAAAATCTAAACAAAAGTATGCAAAATCAATTTTAAAAATAAAAATAGCATTCATATAAAGAGCAATAGCTATATAAACACAGATCTGAAAATATATATAACCACAAATTTATATCCATTTTCATCATATTCTCCACTTTCCTTAATCCAAAAATTCCCAAATCATTAAAACCCTAAATCCATCACATTCAAAATCACACCCACACACACAAACATATACATACATATATAGATACACAAATATATATATATATAAATCTCAGACTGGATTCATTCTTTTTCGTGATCCAAAAACGAAAAACTGTGGCTGGTTTCGTGATCCTTGTGACTATGTTCTAGTCAATATTCTTAAATGGTACAAAGGTGCTCGTCTGGATTCATTCTTGAAGCTGCTACAGTAAAACCAAAAATTCACACCACCGTCTTCATTAATGGATCGGGTCAATTTTCGGACCCAAATCCACACCATAGAAATATGTATATATAGATGGTGATATATATATAGATGGTTGTTGTAGATGGGTCAATTTTCGGACCCAAATCCACACCACCGTGTTGTTGTTGTTGTACATGGTGATATATATATATATATATATATATATATATAGATATATGTAGATCTGGAGATATAAATATATATATATATATGGTGACGTATATATGTAGATATAGATATATATATCTATAGAGAACACTGGATTTTTTGTGTGTATATATATATATAGAGAGAGAAAGCGGTGGTGGTTGTTGGGATCATCACAGTGATGGTTGTGGTGGTTGTTTGTTGTAGATAGGACAACGGTGTGGTGGTGATGGCTATGGAGGGGCGACAGTGGTGATGATGGCAGCTATGGTGGTGTGGTGGCTGATGGCGGCTATGGTGGTGATGCCGGTGGCTGATGGCAAACTTGGCGGCCATGGATGATGTTACACCACC
>JAOEHQ010046128.1:0-22661 GCA_025447715.1 Asclepias incarnata
ATATATATAGATGTATGCAAAAACACTCACCTCCAATGCAACAATTATCAATCCAAGATGACCAAAACAACAATTATCATTGCTTTCCACCTAGCAATAATCAAATGCACATATATAAGGTCATCATCATAATTCAAGGCTATCTAGCCATAATTCACTAGTTTCCCATTTATCCATTCCATCTTACATTGCTATTGAGCTTGACTCACTTCACAAATCTTAATTCATGTTTATCACAATTACCATTTCAATATGGTTATATCACCATTTACTAAAAATCATCATTTTCATACTTGACTATATCAAGTCACCAACATAAATTTATCTTTCAATTCAATAATACTTATCTCATGTGGTTACACCACAATTAACAAAATTATCATTTTTCCAAATGGCTCATAATCATATTACTAGCATTTCATCACTAGTAATTTCAATTCTATAACCATATCATCATTTATTTACAACATAACTAAAAATCAATAGCAACAACACTATATGGTCAATCATAGACCAAAGTACTAGGGCTCAATTCTCAAATAATCATTTTCCCTAAAACCCCCAATTCAATTTTGGAGACTAAGAACCCTAATAATTCAAATAATCAAAAGAAATAGGAAATGATAATACCTTTAGTTCCTTGAGATTGAAATGTTATTATTACTATGAAATTACTTGAGATAATGATTACCAAAGATTGCAAGACTTAGAAATGAAAATGAATAGAGATAGGAATTGAGAGTAGAGAGATGATTCACTAGAATGGAGGGAAATAAGCTGGCATTCTACTATTATGCCACGACACTTCCAAAATCATAAGGGTATTATACCAATTATCCATTAAAGTTCCAACTAATTCAATCCCATAACTTAAAATTAACTACTAGGAACTTATTTTTAAAGTTAAAACTACAAAAGTAGATTAATTTATTACCTTTAAAATTTTGAGGCGTTACAGATGTACGGATTGACTATATATATCGTATGATTGTTTTTTTATGTAAAGATAATATAATTTGAACATGCTCCATCGCATGTATTTAGTCACTCTAATGGTAGTCTAATAGTGAGAGACATATAAGATCAAACGAAACATTTGATTTTTTAGACTTTTATGTGTTTGATAGGTGATAATTTTTTGAAGTGATACGTATCTATTTTTTAAATAATAAATATTTATTTTTAGGTTATCATATTAAAAATAAATTTTCACATGATTAAAATATAGACATATTTAGATTTTCATTAGACTATGAGGAGTGAGGCACCCCCACATGGGGGCGTCTTCCGCCATGTGGCGGTGCCTCCCCAAAGGAATGCCCCTCCTTTTTGTGGGAGTGAGACAACTCTTTTGGGGCATCCTTCAATTTTATTTTATTTTTATTTTTTAACATAAATATATTTATATACTTAAAAATACATTTTATATAACTTTATAATAACTATTACTATTATTATTATTATTATTATATAAGAAAAAAGGAAGAGAAAAAAAGAAAGAAAAATAAAGAAAACATTTATCTACTACATCTATCTACATCTATCTACCACAAACCTAAAAGAAAACCAAACCACCCCACCCTTTTTCCGATATGCAGCAAAAAAAAGGCCGCCAAACATGAAAAATTTTGGATCGAAGGTAGCGATGAAGGGGATCTTTAACGGAGGATGTGGTGGCATATGTATATATGTATATATACATGTATGTATATATTTAAGGGGGAAGAGCCGTTTAACGGCTATAAAATGGCGGAAAGAAGGTGAAGATTGGGCGGAAGTCTAATGCCACTACCCTTTTTTTTTGCAACTGCCGCCCCTCGGGGCCATGTGGAGGGCGGAATGAAGGCGGAAGAGGGCGGCGGCGGCTCTAAAGGCGCCTCATTCCGATCGGTCTAATAAACCCTTGTGTGGATCCGCAATTTAAACAACTGTCAACTGTGTAGTACTGTAGTGTAATAATCAGTTTCTAATATTTGGGCCGCTAAATAGTTTTTGAAAAACTTTGAATACAATCAGGGTCAGATTGAGTCTTTTAGATGGGGTGGACTGAACCTCTTCAAGATAGCCCAATAACGGATGATTTTATTATACTTTTTCAAAAAAGCCCAACCTATTTAAGTATTTATGTAATCTAGTTTGGAACTTTGGATAATAAAGTTTAGGATCTTGCTAATTATAAGATACAAGCGGTTCATGTCCTTTTTTACGTCTTTTAGAGAAACTCTTTTTCAAGCAAGACAGTCGCTCAAAAAGCACGGCCTATCATTATCACTGAGGCCAGAGTCAAAGAGCAACCCATCAACTCGAACCCTAAAATCTTTGGGCTCGCAACCCGAAAGATATTATGATTAATACCCAATAAAATTTCATTGGTCATATATATACTTTAATTACTATGAGTTAACCATAGCCCTAGACTATAATTAACAAGTTCCTAAACTTTAATTCAAGTTTTTATGCTAAAATAATCCTACGTTGTCTATTAGAGACATCACATTCTTTATGTCATATATTTCTCAAAAGTATTTAATCGAGTCATCGTCATACTTTCATTTTCTATACGTATTATGTATCTTCTTCTTTTTTCTTTTTTTTTTGCTGGAACTTGCTATTTATAAAGTTATACCGTACATGTGAAACACGGATGGAGATCCCTCAAGTTGAAAAGGGTAAAGTTAAAAGTATCTTGACTCTTAGATTAAAATCAAGATTAAAATTCAAAGATCATCTTTGAATATCTTTGAATCTTGACCCTTGAGCCCTTGATTTTAATCTAAGAATCAAGATTCCCTAACTTGACCAGTCAAGTTGGGGTACTTGAGGGAATCATCATCCGTGAAACACACAAGTGAACAGTTAGTTAAATTTGGCCTAACAAAATTTATATTTATAAATTAGATAATTTATCAGAAAAAATATTGGGTATTCTAATTTTTAAATTTTGAATAATACTAAAATATTCGTTGAATGTGAGTACGAATCTCACATTGCATCCTGTAGACAAAATATGTTTTTTTCTCGAGCTGCAATGCAATGGAAAGAGACGATATGTCATTTGATGTATTTTTTAAACTCAATAAGAAATGAAAAATAAATAATAATCATACTTCCGTGACATAAGTTTAATTTGTTATGACATGCATATTTTTAGAGGCGATCATGCTTAACTTTTACTTTCAGAAATGTCATAACAAGTTAAATATAGCTCCTGGGACAATGATACGTTAATCATTTTCAAAATACGAAAAATTGATTAAAATTTAAAGAAAAAATAATATATATATATATATATATATATATATATATATTTAAAATCAAAATGCTTAAATTACGGGAACTGTATTAATAATGTAGGTTGGCGTGTTTACATTTGCTCCGATTGCGATGTCATCAAACCCGTGAAAATAGGAGACATGATTTTTAGGTTGAAAAACAAACAGCAGAAAAAAGTTGCACCATTTTCTTTTTTAAAAAATGTTTAATGTGATTTTTTTTTTTTTTTAAAATTTTTTTTTTTAAATGTTTAATGTGATTAATTTGTTATATTAATAAACATGCTTAAAAATCTGATGACACATCATATATCAAAAGTTAAAAATTAAGAAAAAAAACTAATGAAATTCATGTATCAGCACTAGATTTTCAAACATGTTTTTAGACCTACCAAATTAATTAAGAAAAATTAATCACATATATCATTTTAGATATAGTTGATAGCGAGGAATTTAATATTTTACTGAATGTCAAAAAGAATAGATAGGATAACCAGACCAATTGGTCCAACGATTAATATAAGAGAAAGTTGATTGCGTATGAGAATATGTAAGAGACATAAAGTTTGATTTATACTCCCAAAAGAGAATTGTTTGTTAATTTAAAAACAAGTGTTTCCTTGAAAATTAAAAAAAATATATTTTAGCCAATCATTTTTTTTGATCTCGATTTAGGCTTTTTTTCTTTCCCTTCCCTTTTCCAATCTTGTTATCGCTCTCTCTCCGTTCACTCTCCATCTCCACCACCACCACCATCCTCCGTTGCCACCACCACAACCACCATTTCCGATCACCATCAAGGGAGGAGCCATGTACCGTAGATCACCACCATCACCGATTACCCATCTATCTCCCCTTTATGAATATCCTTCAGGGCAGAGCCCGTTCTGTATCATCATCGGGAAAAGATGACAGCGGTGGTGGCGGGGGGGAGGAACGGTGGTGGCGGCGGCGGGGAAGAACGGTGGTGATTGGCGGCGATGAAGATGATCAACGATGGTAACCCTTCCATGTTTATGTTTTCCATTTAATTTTAATCCTAAATGAATGTTGATCCAAGGGATGAGATTTATCCTTTGGTTTTTAACATTTTCTGGTTTATATTTGTTTACAACCCATAAAAGAGAAAGTAAAACATGTAATATTATGGTTAATAATATAGGATTTTAATCCTTAACATTTGATTTTATGATATAGATTTACTAAAAAATAAAGATAAAGATGGTAAGGGTGTTGGCATTGGGTGTGGCATGGGTGCACGGTTTGCATCATACCATGTTGTAACACCACCGCTATTGATGTGGGTTGGGCATGGTATGGAGAAAAGAGATAATAAACTTACAACAATTTTTTGCCATCCACAACTACCACAGCTTTAGACAGTTGTACGTTATGCAGTAACAGTTTGTACTTTGTTGTGGATGGCAAAAATTTGTTGTAAGTTTATCAACTCCCTATGGAGAAGGTTGGGTTGGGAGGACGCACATGGTATGGAGAAGTCTCTGTGTGTGTGTGTATATATATATATATACATATTTGTGTTTGTGTGTTGGAGTGAAGGTTGAGTGTGGGTTGATGATGCCAATAAAACAAAGGTTAGAGACTTAGAGCATTGAAAAAGTTAAAATTGATGTGACATAAAGAAATTGGTTGAAAGTGTTGGTTGAGTGATGTGATATGGGTTGTAATGCCAACACCCTAAGGCTTAGGGGTGTTATTCGGTCGGGTTAATTGGGTTTCGGGTTATTTGGGTCGGGTTATTTGGGTTTTAAGAATTATAAGTTAACCCGTAACCCAAACCGAATAAGGATTCGGGTTGTTTGGGTTCGGGTTATTTGAGTCGGGTCGGGTTTCGGGCACCCAAATTTAACCCAAATAAATATTAATCAAATAATAATTATCATTATTATTTGGTAATATACACTTTTGGGAAAAATATATAGTATATAATTTTGAACTTTTTTTATTGGTTGTTTTTTACGAGTTGATGAGATGTAAACGTGTTAAATAAGTCAACCCAAACCCAACCCAACCCTTTTGTTAAAAATGTTAGTTGTGTCAACCCATTTATGACTCAAACATGTGTAGGCGTGTAGCCCCAACCAAAATGCATTTATCTCCGTGTCATGTTGCCGGTCGTGTAAGAATCGCCGCCTGTAGTCATTACCCCGCCACGTTCAATAATTTACCGATTGGATTCGATCATCTTATCGTAAGTAACTTGATGAGTAATCTGTATATTCCGCAGTAGCAGGAACTATTTCCATCCATAATAAAACTAAGTTGTACTACTTTCTTAAATTTCTACAGATAATACGTGAGGTGAGTGATGGTGGTGGAGGGGATACTGCGAAGAGCGAATGCAGATATAGCGGCAATGGGAAGACACCATTAATTTGTGCAGCGGGTGCATTTTTGTCTCTCGCGGTTGCTATGGTGGTACAACACACGCACTTGTTACTCTCAGTTAGTAAATCAGACCCGGACCCTAGTCAACTTTTAACTTGGGATCCTCTTGGTGATGATCATCTCAACACTCTCTCTTGGCAAGCAGGATTTTTCTTCATTACCACTTGGTACGTTCATAAAGCCGGCCCGTCGCAATATGTTATCTTGTTACATTCACATAATAAAACTTGCAATGTGTTTTAATTGGTTTAATGATAATTCTGAAAGAGCCTTATATGTCTGCAATTATAGGATATGTTTCTCGGTGGCAGAAGTTTTGTTGTTGATTGGGCTAAGTGTCGAATCAGGGCACTTAAAAGGATGGTCGACATCAAGGGCTAGATGTTTCATCGCTCGAGAAGGTTTATTCTCTTCGGCCGGGGTATTGGGTATTACAACGGTCTTTCTTGCTTCAGGCTTGTCAATCACTGCCTTACGAGCGCAATGGCTATTACGAGAACAAGAAAATGTTCGCCGAGAGGTTATAGAAACCTCGATCCTTTATTCATCACCACCAAGAACATCGGGAGATCGAATCATGGCTGTCCGTGGTGAAGCACCCATTGCAAGACATGATCTATACCATGAGCCCGGACTGATCGAGTATTTAAGGGCTTTTGATAAAATTATTTAACTTATATTTTTTGTGACTTAATTTGAGAGTTAACATGTTCATAATGAATGAGTATGGAAAAAACAGAATAAGTGTATAGATCATTTCCCAACTACTTTTTGAGGCCTTAGGGCATAATGACATTGAATGTACATTTTGAACTTAATTAGAGTGTTGAAATTATTTATTTCATTCATTTAATAGTTATATATATTTTGCGTAAGCACTCAAAAGCAAAATGGAGTTTATGGTGACTATGAAGGCAGAAATGAGATGGAGAAGTGGTGATTATGGTTTTTAAAACCGGATCAGACCGGCCGGTCCAACCAGTCCAACTGTCAACTGGTGGGCTGACGGTTTTTTCTAACCGGTTCGGTTTAAGAGTATTGAAATGTGGAAAAACAATTGCGTCCAACTGTCAACCGGTTCGGTTCAAGAGTATTTAAATGTGGAAAATACAATTGCGCCGGGCGGGTTTCGAACCTGCGTGTGCAAGAACAGAGGCAAGGCACCCGCCCAACATACCATTGGTGTTTTCTTGCTATATCTTCATATACATTAAATATGTAGCGTTTCTAATAGACGAAAAAAGTACAAATATTAATAAGCGCTTATGTATATTGCACGGTTCGAACTCCATACCTCGTCAAAGATTTCAACATCAAACGCGTGTAACCACCTCTACTAACTTGGTTTTTGTTTAACTATTTTTTCAATATTATAAATATATATATGTTTATAGATCGGATATATATGAAATTATATAATAATAGAGGCCGGTTTTTCTTGTAGGGTCCGACCAGTTGGACCGATTGAACCTTAAACCGCGCACTTGACCGGTTAACCACTAACTCCAACACTTAGTTTAGATAACTCACACTTAAGTCCCTCATAGTTACATCAATTACTATTCGGAACCAAGCCCCACACCTAATTATTATAATGCAATACAGTTACATAATTTACACATGATCACAATACATATGCATATAAGACACATTTATTTGCATACAAGTCATATATGGCGGTTCATAAACACAACAAGTCATATATGGCGGTTCATAAACACATATTAAAGTTGGGTAAAACATAGATGAAATAAAGATTTAGGGTGTTATATAAGATAGTCTTTTTTTATTCAGATGTACGCAGTCTGGTCATAATATCTCATGACTGTTTTTGAACATTTTTCTGGCCACCTCCAAGATGTACTTAGTGAAATTTGAACTGAGACCCCTTGTCAAGAGGTCCAAGATGTTGACCACTAGTAGGGCTGTAAACAAACTGAATGTTTAACGAACAGTTTTTAAACGAACAAACATGAACAACAAATATCTGTTTGTTTACTTAAATGAACAAATGTGAACATAGCTCTCATTGGTTCATTTATGTTCATGAACGTTCGATAATTTGTTCGTAAACATTCGATAGTTTGTTCGTAAATGTTTGTACATTTATGCGTCTTAGTAAATGTATCTTCATATTAGATAATTAAATGAATATTGAGATGACTTGAGTTGATAACTATGAAATCAATGCTTAACTTTATGTTTCTCATTGCTATTTTATGTATATCACATCCTTAAAACTTTTATCATGGATATTTTTAAATCGTTTTCCACATGGATTATCAAATGTTACCTTGTATTAAAAAATTCCATCTACAAATACAATCAAAATGGCCTAGTTTGATAAGAATTATTTGACTTTTGCAAATTTAAACTTCATCTTCAATTCTTCTTAACTTCAAGTTATTACAAAATAGTATTTATTGTTTTAAGCATTTTAACTATTATGTTATATATTAAGAGTAAATTACACGGGATCATCCCTGCGCTTTGTCGTTTTTCTAGTTTTCGTTTCTCTGAGAATTTAAATACAGTAGACATTTTCATGGTTGTTGTTTTGTTCCAATTACATTCTTTTGCACATTTTAACAAACAAAAAAAAACACAACTACAGGGACAAACTTAAGACAAAATGACAAGGACATAGACGAACTTAGGGATAAATACCAACTACAACGACGTAATTGAGACTACACGATAACTATGAGGATGCCTAATGTAATTAATTTTTCGAAGGAATGAAACTGAAAAAATGACAAAGCACATGGACGATCCACATAATTTACTTTATACTTAATTATATCAACATACAGTCATTTATAATAAACATAAATATAAATAACATCAACCGAAAGTAGTTTTCGGAAATATTGACTAAAATTAGAAATAATTTTTATAGACTTGTATTTTAATAAAGAGTCGTTTTAGGCCCTTAAAGACCATGAGACGACTCTGTTTATTTATGAACTATTCGCTAAGTTAAACGAATCGGTTACTTATGAACTAGTCGTTAAGTTAAACGAATCGGATTCGTTCGGTTCGGTTCGATTCGTTTAGTTTCTTGATTAGTGGGCCCCTTGGAGGTGGTGTACTATAATTAAATCATTAAAAATAGAAAAAGAAGTGTCTGCTACTTTTTGTCTGTCAGGTATGCGCATCCATCCAGTTCCATTATTCACTCATCTACAACAACAATAATACAAGAAATTAATTTATTTCATTCCTACTACTGTCACACACACATCCATCCTAGGGTTTCAAATTTCAAAATTCAATCAATCAATTAATCATGTCTTTGAGACCTAGCGCGAGAACCGAGGTTCGCCGGAACCGTTACAAAGTCGCCGTCGATGCGGAGGAAGGACGCCGGCGGAGAGAAGATAATATGGTTGAGATCCGTAAAAATAAAAGAGAAGAAAACTTACTTAAGAAACGTCAAGTTGTTCCTTCTGCTGCTGCTGGTGGTGTTGCTGCTCTTCCTGTTCAAACCTCCACTATCGAGAAAAAAGTATATATCTTTACATATACATATACATATATAGACATATATATAGATATAGATATGTTTATACATATTTCCTTATAGGTTTGATTTGATTTGATGTGATTTTGTAGAACTATTGGATGTTGTGATTTGATATGAATGATTGATCAATACTGTTAGAATTCTAGGTTAGGATTATATGAAATTGTTTAGAGTTTATGATTGTTATTATGTTACAAGTGAGTTGAGAAGATATAAGTAGTGTTTAGTATGTAGATTTATGGTTTTTAATTTTTATTTTCATGCTTTTTTTTTTTTTGGGGTATAATATACATAAGAATATGATATGATTACGCACCGATTAGCTAGTTGAAGTTTATTAGGTGCTTGTTAGTTACGTATGAAGGTTAACGCCCAAGTGTTTATAAATGATTTGAAGCTATGATTTAGTGTGTATTTCTAGCACAACACATATATAATAGAGGATTCTAAGATGTAACCAACCATAGGCCATAGTTTTAAAATGATGAACGAACCTCAAGTTAAGAAATGCGTATGGGGGATTTTATAATAGCAGTGCTACTGGTAATTGCGGCTTTCTTGGCCAGTTTTTGAGTTGTCAACCTTCAGGAGTCCTGTTTTGTTCTTTCATTCTATGTTTGTTGAGCAAATCAAAATCCTAATGTGGTCGGTCCAAATTATATAGAGCGTGATTTGGATCTTTTACAATCAATTCAGCCAAAGAACCAACAAGACTGACCCTAGAGGTTAAATTGGGAATATGAAAATAAATACTGATATTGGAATCCGTTCTTAAGGAGATAAACTATAACGTTAAAATCAGAAAATCAGATGTTTAAGTATCCATTCAAAGTTTTACCATGAAGAAAGCATGCCTTCTTTTATTTCCTGCAAACAAGTGGAATGTGTATTAGACTGATGAGTTCTTCTTTCTTTCAGTAAGACGATCAGATCCATAACATTAAACGTTCCGTGCTCTTTCAAATTATCAACATGTGTTATACGACTAACCTTTTAGTTTTAATTTCGTGGATGCTATTTGGCCTTTAGTTACCCTGTAGAAGTTTTGTTGATCAACTAGCTTTAGATATCTAAAATGGTTGGGTTTTTTTAGGGTATTGTGATGGTTCTTCTCTTTTATCATCACATCGAAGAATGGGTTACTTGACAAGATTAGTGGTGTTATACAGTAGTTAGTTAGAGAGAGGGTGAAATTACTTTATCACTGAAGTGTTCAAACTTTTATCTTTTGTCTCCAATCTTAATAAATGGACAAGATGGATGACTGCTTTGCTAACTGAAATTAAAGGTACAGTTTTAGTGAGACTCTCTGTTAATTCTTTAGGTTTAAAGTATTAGAATTTGGTCTGTGACTTTGTGAGTGTGTGTTGATAGAAGAAGTGATTGAACATAGTTGTTGACCGTGACTCGAAATCCCATACTTTTGATTCGTTACTCGACTCGTTATATTAATAATTTAATTAATACTTTTAACATATAAAAATATAGTTTTATATACATTTATTATAATTTTGGCATATCCTTACGTATCTTTCACATGTATATAAGTTTAATATTTAATAAAATACATAGCCAATGTATATACATAGATTGTGATGAAACTACGACAATCATTGGTTCATTCATTGTTCTTCCCTTGACTCGACTCCGACCGAGTCACACCCTGACTTGCAAGTGAGGCTAAGTTTCGGGAGCAACTGAGAGTCACCTATAGAGTCACCACTTTTTTGGTGACTCGACTAGAACAAGTCGACTCGTGACTCGTAAGAGCCAAACAACTATGTAATTGAACACGATAACTGTTGGTATTTTGAGAGTTTTGTTATGCATAGCTGGGCTATGCTATTATTAATGCATGTGTGTGATATTTTGGATTTTGAACTGCTAAAGCCATTTTGATCCACATGCAGTTGGAGAGCCTTCCTTCTATGGTTGCTGGAGTATATTCAAATGATGGGAGTCTGCAGCTGGAGGCAACTACTCAGTTTCGGAAATTACTCTCTATAGGTATACATAATGTTGGAAGTGATTGCTTGTGGTTATATTGAGAGTGCAAATATTCATACGTATTGAACCTGTTTTACAGAACGGAGTCCTCCAATTGAGGAAGTTATACAATCGGGGGTCGTACCTCGCTTTGTTGAGTTTTTAATGAGGGAGGATTTTCCACAGCTCCAGGTCTGGGTCACATACAGTGTGTGTGATTTTCTTTTTTGCCTATATATATGACTTTAATCTGGCTTTTGCTTTCTAAACAGTTTGAAGCTGCTTGGGCTCTCACAAACATTGCTTCAGGTACATCTGAGAATACTAAGGTTGTAATTGATCATGGGGCTGTCCCAATTTTTGTGAAGCTTCTTGGTTCCCCAAGTGACGATGTTCGTGAGCAGGTAACATGTGTTCTGTTATAGTTTTACTATATCTGATAAATTATATTATCTCACCACGTTTTTGTTGTTGTAGGCTGTTTGGGCATTGGGAAATGTTGCTGGAGATTCACCCAGGTGCCGTGATCTCGTCCTTGGTCAAGGGGCCTTGATTCCTTTGTTGGCTCAGTTGAACGAGCATGCTAAACTTTCCATGCTGAGAAATGCTACCTGGACATTATCAAATTTCTGTCGGGGAAAACCACAACCACCATTTGAACTGGTTGTTAAGACTATTTAGTTCCGACTGTTATCGATCTTTTTCCTGTAAGATATACTGACGATCTGTAATTTGCAGACAAAGCCAGCACTTCCTGCTCTTGAACGTCTTGTTCATTCAAATGATGAAGAGGTTTTGACTGATGCATGCTGGGCTCTCTCCTATCTGTCTGATGGTACAAATGACAAAATTCAAGCTGTAATTGAGGCGGGTGTCTGCCCACGTCTGGTTGAGCTGCTCCAGTGAGTTGTACTTCAATACTTTTTTCTGCTTGATACCCCCTAACTGAAATGTGTAAGAGTTTGATGAATCTACTTCTGCTTCTTTAGACATCCTTCTCCTTCGGTACTCATTCCTGCACTGCGAACTGTTGGGAACATTGTTACTGGAGATGATCTCCAAACTCAGGTATGTGAGTTTCCTCCAGCACTCCTCAATACATACATATATACAATATGTCATGTACAATATCTAAACTGCCTTATATTTTACCAATGAATAACAAATGCAATATATAAATATATATATATATATATATATATATATATATATACACGTGTGTTTTAGACAATTCAAAATCGGAGTCAGCTGTCGAAAAATCTGTCTGCTGTCACCTCTTGTGGGGTATGTTAACTTAAATTTACAAATATATTCAAATTTAAGAAGCCATCTACCGCCGCACATTGTGCGGGTACGATTTTTATGTCCCGTAACAGAGAAGTTAATAAGATTAATGTAGTCTACAAACATAAGAGACATCATGTATATGTTAAAAAGAAATGTCAAGTCTTCTGCACTTTCATTATTTTCTGTTAGTTTGTTAAAATTTTATTAAATGTTTCTCTGTCTATTTTCATGGGCATATGTCCTAAATCCTGGTTACTTTGTTGACCAGTATGACCGATTTTGTGCTTTGGAAAGTCAAGATCTTCTAGTAATTGTGTAGATCACTAAAGTCATGCAGCTTTTCAGTAAATTGAGTAGATGGTGTTTTAGGCCAGCATTATTTGTTCATCAAACCAGATCTTGATGTTATCTTGTTTAGAATAATTGTTTGATTGTTTGTAAAACTATTTGTAACATCTTTTTTGCGTAAAAAGGTTAAGGGCTAAAACTGATTTTTTTATTATTTATTTGCAAACAGTTATAAGAGAACTATAGAATAATAAGCTACACCTGTTTTTAAAAGGCTAATTTAGACACTTATTTTTATATTAATTCTAGATGGCTTAAGTGGCCTACTTAAACAATATGCTTGATCCCCATTTAATCAATCAAGCATTCGGTTCTTAGTTGACCACTTACTGAACCACACAATCAGGAACATGATCTTTAGGGCGTCTCTTTTCTGAAAATGACACAATCAGTAACATGGTTCACAATATGGCATGTTTGAAATAGAAATTTTGTTCTGTCATGTCAGGGTCTCCTCCACGCCAAGTTTGTGTTTACTACTTTTGAAAAATAGTGGTAGCTTTTTATAGTCTCGAATTAATGAATTTCAATTTATGAACTAATTCCAGTAAGCTTTTTTGTAGTGTATTATTGAGCACGGTGCACTTCCATGCCTGCTGAACTTGCTAACAAATAACCATAAAAAGAGCATCAAAAAAGAAGCATGTTGGACAATCTCAAACATCACTGCAGGAAACAAAGAACAAATACAGGTATAATTGAAGGAAGAAAGAAGCTTTTATCTGTTTTCCTTAACATCATCATGCAACAAAACCTTCAGTTAACATTATATTCTGATTTGTTTGTTGGGTAGAGGTGCTGGTGGCTAGTTGGGTGGGTTGGGGCTTTTTGGGTAACAAGTCAAAGTGGGTAAATTTTTTTAGCAGGTGACCCAGAGCACTTTTTTCTAAATGTTTTATGTATAACTATAGCATCAAATATTCACTTTTCCAACTTTCGCCCTTTGCCCTGCATTTTATATATCCACATTTGTTGGTTTTACCCATTTATAAAAAATATGTTGTAAATTCCCACCTTTAAGTAGAAGTATATGTAATAATAATTACCTTTTCATTGTACAGTCAGTAATTGGAGCAGGGTTAATTGCCCCCCTTGTGAATCTGCTACAGACAGCTGAATTTGACATAAAGAAAGAAGCTGCCTGGGCAATTTCAAATGCCACTTCTGGTGGTAACAATGAACAGATCAAGTAAACTCTCCTTTCATATCCTTCCCAAATGTTAATATCGAAATTAAATAAACATATTTAAACCTTCAACTATATTGGATGACTTTTAGGTACTTGGTGAACCAGGGATGTATAAAACCCCTATGTGATCTTCTTGCATGTCCCGATCCAAGGATCGTGACCGTCTGTTTAGAAGGACTTGAGAACATACTCAAAGTTGGGGAAGCCGAGAAGAATTTGGGCCATTCAGGAGATGTTAATTACTATGCTCAGTTGATAGATGATGCAGAGGGTCTTGAAAAGATTGAGAATTTGCAGAGCCATGACAATAATGAAATTTATGAGAAAGCAGTTAAGATTCTTGAGACATACTGGTTGGAAGAGGAGGATGAGGCTGTAGGAGATGCTGCACAACCTGGCTTCAACTTTGGAGCAAATAATGTTCAAGTTCCACCCGGTGGGTTCAATTTCAACAACTGAAGGTAATAATTACATCTTTTAAGTACATTTGAACAACTCATATTTTTAATTACCTTTTAGTAAAGGTGGATATTTAGTCCCATTTACTTATGAATGGTTTGATTTGGGTCACATTATATCATTAACAAAGGGGTAAAAATATAGGATTGGGTCAAAAGTCTCATGTCCTGTATTTTTAATCCTAATAACTTTTTAGATGATTTTACTTAAAAAATTTGATGTATCATTTAGATTATATACTATCGTTTTTGGACCCAACCCCTTTTTCACTCATTACTCAACCTGTTTAGAGCCGTACCAAAAATTATCTTTTAGACCTGAGCCCTTTTTCACTCATTACTCAACCCGCCAATATGTCTACTTCTACTTTTAGGTTTAATTACCAGAAAAAACAAGCCTGCAGTCAGTATTTTTTTTCTTGGCTTACAGTAAGTGGTAACAGTATACCAGTTTTACAGAAACTATTTCAACATGCTGGCAGCCTGGAATGCTTACGTGGGTTAATTACCAATCTTATTTGGCTCATCAGCCACTAAGTCATTTTCTGGCAGATGATAAGTTAGTAATCTTAATTTTTCTCTAACTTGTTCGCTACATTTCTTGACATAAAATGATTCACATGCCTATGCGGAGGTAGCCTGTGACTCTGTTCAATGATGCTATTGCACACGTTAAATTTCTGGTTAAAACTAACCCGAATATAAAATAGGAGAAAGAATACTACTAGTATTTGTTTATATTTCAACCATCTCACTTTTATTTTTACCCAACAAAAAAACTTTGAATTTTGCTAGACGGGACCAAATTATTAGTTCCATCTTCACAATTTGTCCAATCATTCCATTCCATTTCCAATTCCAATTCCAATTCCAATTCCATTCCAATTCCAATTCCAACTCCAATTCCAACTCCAATTCCAATTCCAACTATATACATTCAGCGACACGTTTTTACTGTTCATAACATGGGTTTTACCCCCTTCGGTAGGGTGCACCATATTATGGTGTACCTTCTTTAATTAAAACTTTTGTTTCCCCCCGGACTTTACTTGTACTTTTTCCCTGTACCATTTTAAATGTATGTTAACTAAAGTTTATTAAAATTTTTGTTTACCCCCCTTAAACTTTAGAAAGTTTTTATTTATATTCTTTAAATTCAGTTTGTTACTTTTTATAAACCATATTATTTTCTCACTTTAGGGAATAATGCACTGATGTTATTTTTCTTGCATTGTTTTTATAGATTGCTTTATATCTATTGAGGGTTAGAATTATGATGCAACATATGCATAGACTTTTTATTATATTCATTAAATTTAACTGGTAACTTTTTTTAGGCATATTATTTTTTCCATTTATGATAGTGTACCTACCTTTATTTTTTCGTAACATTGATAATTTTATACTCTCTTATGTTAAAGATGCAATAAATGCTTAAGCTTTTACTTTTATTTGTTAGATATTGTTGGTTACTTGTGTTAGGCATATCATTTTCTCCATTTACGGTTGAGAAACATTGTGTTTTTTAGATTGTTTTATGTTACTGAGGGCTAAAATAGAATGCAATACATGCTTAAATTATATGTCACAAGGGGGGTAAATTCAATTTCACTTTTATAAACCATATTATTTTCTCCCTTACGTCACTAGGAGCTAAAATAAAGTGTAGTATATGCTTAAATTTAATATATGTCACAAGGGGGGTAAATTCAGTTTATCACTTTTACGAAACGTTGTTCTATTATAGGCTTAAACCTTGTATTTTATTCATTAAATTGAATTGCTAACTCTTTTAGCCATATTATTTTCTTTCTTTACAGTAGATTGGGTATCTTTATTTCTTCTAAACGTTGTTTATTTACATTACTTTAAGTTTATTGGGACCAAATAAGATGTGATGTATGTTTTAACTTCTTATTTTATTTTCAGATTTAACTGGTAACTTTTGCTAATCATATCATTTTCTTCATATACGGTACATTGTTTTGTGTTATTGGGGATAAAATACGATGCAATATATGCTTCAATTTAATACATTTTTTAAATTAAAGCTCTGTATTAATGAGTACATGTCGATATCTTTTAGTAATCTACTCTCGGTCCTCTATCCTCGTTCATATGCATAGAGTACAATATATTTCTCTCTTTAGTTTTCCATAAGCACATGATTGCTATCCAACAAGACCATGCCACTTTTATGTAAAAATTACAGTCATCTGGGACATAAATTATGAGCTTCTTGTAACTTGCATCTAACTAGCAATCACGAGCTAAGATATTTTTCAAATTTGCAGGTTTTGGACGCAAAATAGCATTTTGCTATCATTAAGGTCAAGTTGAGTCCGGTCAGGTCGAGTCAGGTCAGATCAGGTCAGGTCAGGTCAGGTCAGAGCATCAAATGTGGTCTGGTTACCCATTACAGGTCGGTTCCAGCTAAGGTCAGTTTTCGAAGGAGATAAGAAGTTGGTTGATTAGTCGGGCATTGCTTTTACTGTATATGAGTTTTACCTCTCTTTTATAGTGTGAGAAAGAGATGGGAATGATGTTTCTTTTTTTTTGTTTCTTCCAAATGCCAAAGTTATGGTGGTGTCTTTCGGAGTCTTCATTTTCATAACATTGTTTGAACGCATCGTCATATAGTCGAAAATACAATTATGTTGCAAGTTGTTAGAAATCTCACACTCTTATGCTTTATGTTAAATATATGTGATTTAAAGAGAGTTATGCTTTTTACATGAATACAGGATCAAGAATCTTTGACTTGATTATATTTAGATCTTGATCTATCTATTTACTTTGTGTCATGTTCTTTATTTACTATTAGTTGTGCAAACTTGGGAAACAACAATCTTCTCCTATTTATTTTATTTTAATAATTGTTTTACAATAACCATCCCCGGTATAGATAATGTAATTTTCTTTGTCGGCATTTATAAGAAAAATACATTTCACCAAATAAACAACAACAACAGTATCCAATCCCTGTCGAAACGGGGTATGGGGGAGGTAAGATGTAGTCAGTCTTTCTTCTACCCAATGGTAAAGAGACTACTTTCATAAGGACCTCCGGCCAAAGGGAGAAGAATAGTAAAGTATAAGAGGTAAGGAATCATACCTGGCGGCCGAGTATCGATTGGCTACATTTAGGATAGATTAATAGGGCATAAAAACATATAAGAACTTATATTTCACCAAGTGTATATAAGGTTTCATTTCACCAAATAAACCTTAAGTGTATATAAGGTTTGAATGTGTGACAACTTACTACAAATCATCACCCCCTCCCATTTAACAGCCAAAAACACACCCACCAAAAAATCCTAGTGAAAAATGGGAAGAGCACCTTGTGGTGAAAAAGAAGGGGTTAAAAGAGGGAGGTGGACTGCTGAAGAAGACGAGAGATTGATCAAATACATTCAAGCTAATGGTGAGGGTTCTTGGAGATCTTTACCTAAGAATGCAGGTACCCTAATTCACCAGTTTCAAACCCCGATCTTCGGTCAAGATACAAATTATATATCCCCTCGTATATTATATACATGATGAGGGTTCTTGGAGATCTTTACCTAAGAATTGTTCTCTACTATACATTCAAGCTATATGATTGTTTGTTAAGTACCTTATAATCCATGACATTACACTAAAATATATAAAGCATAGTACATATAAACACACTTATGAAAATCACGCACACGGGTCTATAATCTGGTTACTAAATATATAAGGTATAACGTACATAGATGATAATGAGGTGCGAATTACTGTCGCTTTGATTTGTGACTAGAATCTATATATATATGATATATGATTGTAAAGCGTTAACTTTGCGTCGATCATCTTGTAAGGACTTTTAAGGTGCGGAAAGAGCTGCAGACTAAGATGGATCAATTATCTCAGAGAAGACTTGAAGAGAGGGAATATAACTACAGAAGAGGAGGAAATCATCGTCAAGTTACATGGATCCCTTGGAAATAGGTTTGTTCAAATCCTATTTTTGTAGAAATAATTAAAGATCGATAGAAATAATTAATTTTTTTTATTTACTTCATTTTCATGTTTTTCCATCAATTATGTTCTACTTGGGAGGAGTGACAATTGGAAGAATTATTGATAGTACGTTAACATAATTTGAAGAACCAAATATATATATATATATATATATATATGATATATGACGATAAAAAAAAACAATTTCATACAAATTGAATTTGTTATGCAAGCTTTTTGTTGGAAGTTTGACTTAAAAATCCATCAACCCTTTTTTTTTTTTTTACATTTCACTTTTGAATTTACTAAACTACCCTTAATGAAATAATTTACAACATCTATCCCTCAACTCCTAAAATAACTAGACTACCCGTTGCCGCCGCCACCACACCGCCGCCGCTACCACCATTACGCCGCATCGCGCGGGCACCAGTCTAGTATTATATTATGTGTTTGTGAGGGTTTTCGTCTAGAATATTCACATTCTTTTTGTTCTGTCTTTTCAAGTAAATTAACTCTTTTTTTTTTTCCATTCTAAACCATCCTTTTTTTTTTCAAAGTTCCCTTTCCTTCCAAGTCATATTAATCTTTACAAAGTGTCATATGTTAGAAAATTTTGTTACAGATAAATGAGTAAACGGATAAGGATTTTTCATTCAAGTTTTCCGGGTAAAGGGTAGATGGGTTTTTTTACTCAGATGTACACAGTTTAATTGAGATATCCCGTAGCTATTTCTGAATCTTTTCTTGGCGATTCTCAAGATTGTACCTAACAATATTCCAACCTGAGACCTCTTATAAAGATATCATGATGTTATCCAGTATACCACATCGAAGATGACATTTTTTTTTTCTTTTTTGGTACCAAATCAACTTTGTTATGATCCCTAAAAATACATTAGGTTTGACTTATATTAGGCTCGTAAGTCAAAATTGCCTAGTATAGATACATTTAAAAGTTTTAATACTTTAAAAGAGAAATTTGAAAAAAGAAGATGACAAAAATAGTTGGATGCTCAATAATAGAAAAATAATAAACCTTATACTTATAAAAGTCTCACCAACTTTTATAAAGAATTTTCAGTTTTGTCAAATTCAATAATTGTTTCCTGAAACAATGAATTGATTAAATCAAGATTAACTGGTATTACGTGATGAGGTATCCAGGTTTTACTCATAAGATCGGGGGTTCAAATCTCATTGGTTGAGACCACATAGGATTTTTCCTGGAATTGTGCAACTGGACAATTGGGTCTGGGCTCCGACTGGATCGGTCTATTTGTTGTGGGTCAACCCTAACGTGTTCTGCGTTTCATAATCTGAAATTTGTTAGCCGTTAAAAAGAAAATGATAGATTACTTGTTTAGTGAATAGTGAACTGTCACATTAAATATTCTATTTAATTTTCGGCTTTAAATTGGTGGCTAAAAGTCACAATCTTGCTGAAACTACACACGGGATTAGTACAAGGACCATAAAACGTACATATGTATAAATATATCTATCGATCGTAACAGAAAGTTGTTATATCGTACTTTGTGACCCTTTTTAAGGCTCGTCTGTCCGTATATGTTGGCGTGTATTGACTAGCTAGGCCTCCAATTTTTTAATTAACATTTTAATATTTTAGTGTCTATACAAAAAAATAATAAAATTATTATTATTATTTATTTTTTAAGGTAAGGATAATGAGTCACACAATTACTACACGGAATAAATGTGACTCGAAATCACAACTTATTATTATGATCCATCACAAATATCAACACGTATCACCGATTAGTATATGTAATAACTTATTAATGACAATTATCAGGACTCTAACTGGTCAAATCCTTACATCACGTTTAGTTTATATAATGTTTTAAAAAAAAAACTAAATTTGATTGAACAGAATTTAATGGACTGAGATTTAATGGAATGAAATTGAAAATTGTGTGGTTTTTTTTTTTTTTCACATAATGTTTTCCAATTGAAATATTCAAATAAATAAAAACACTTCATTAAACAATTTTTAAAATAAAACAAATAATAAATCCACGTTAATAGAAAGTAAATAACCTGAAAAGTAATGTAATCTTAAGCCGATGGTTAATATTATTTATGGGATTTTCTGTTTCTTTGTTTTATAAACGGTGTTTATAAACGTCATTTCCTTTATACGAAATTATCACCAAAATAGCTAAAACTAAGACAACCAATTGGGTTCTTGAATTAAAATAATTATTGAACTCAATTAAATACAAATAATAATTGTAATAACTAAAATAGTAATAATACACCTAATAAAACAAAATGAAACTGTTGACATCGAAACAACTTGCATTAAATACAAAAGTAAGGGGGAAAAAAACTAAAAAGAAAAACATCTCAACAACAAAATTGTATAACAAATTAATTTGTTAAAAGGGAAATGAAGAATGATATGGGTATATTGGATTTTAAAATATTCAAGAGTTGTATTGAATTTAAATCCTTTCACTACTCTTCAAGAATTTAATATTTTAACATTAATAAAAAATAAGTTGTCCTTAAACTCAATTAACCAATCACAATATGTGATTTTCTTTTAACAGTAAATTTAAGTTCAGCGGCATTACATATTCATATGTCCATCTCCAATTGCAGAAGAAACCTGAAAATATCCAGGAAAACACATGTCTCCAACCTATGGAGCATTTTTGCTCACATCCGGTTTTGAACCCAAAATCTTAAAATCTAAGTTCCTTCAAGTACCAATCCATCTATTGATGGTTGGTTCAATTGACCATTTTGAAGCTTCATTTACCTAAAGTTAGGGCCCGTTTCTTTTTTTAGTTATTAAGTGCTGACTGTATTAAGTGACTGAATGCATAAATAATATCTGTATGTATTAAGTAATAAATAGGTAATTGATGATTATTTTTGTTTATTAAGTCAAAAAAGAAACATGATATTTGACTTAATGTATTACGTTCTTAACTATTAAGTCTATTAAGTAAAAAGTAAACGGGGCCTTAGCTAATACGGTATATGGAAGGGTATGCAGGCTATGTACAAAAGCATGAAAGCCACAATTCAAGGTGTGGTGGACCAAGGCTGTGTTCATTTGGACCGACTCAAGGATGCTCGTTCGATCAAAGCTTTCAACAAATGGACCCCTGAATTTACAAGTCATCAACATCCTACGGTCATCGAGGTTTCAATTTCAATTTCAATTTTTTTTTCTCATTTAATTATTTTTAAGTTCTATTTAAGAGGTTAATTACTTTTTAAAGATAAAGCTTTTACTTGTGAGCATGGATCGGTTGGGATGGGTTATCCGTTAAAACAAAACCAAAACAGAAAATTTCGGTTAACCATAGCTTAGGTTAAACATAGTCTGGGTTAATCGATTTATGTCATAAATGGGTCGGCTAACCACAGATTTGGTTAACTAGTATTTAAAAAAAAAAATGGATGATGAAACTTAATTTGTACTTACCATCGATCAACTCAATAAAGATCGAAATCGAAAACTCGAAGTTCAAGATATAACCTGATCAGTGCCGGCTCAAGGTTTATGCTGGCTCTAGGCGGGACTTTTTTTTGGGGGCTTTTACTTAAAGTCGATAACAAAAAAACTCATCCTTTATCCGGGCTTGGAACCGACAAAAATAAACTAAAAAACTTATAAATTGCGGAGTTCAAAAAAAGAAATTGGAGACTGTTGGAGATAATAAATTCGAAGATAATAAACTTACCAGATTACAAAACCCCTTTTTGTAAACCAAATTTTGAAAATTGGAGACTGTTGGAGACTCTTCGATTTCGCCATAGTAGGTTAACGTTGGCATTGAGGGTGATTGAGTGGTTGTTTTAATTTTGAGCGGCTGTAGTATTCACTTTTCAAAGAGACAGAGACGCGACTATTTTAATTTTGTTGGAGATGATTATGAAGCATTAAATCACTGGAAGCGGCTGTTGTGTTCCCTGTATAATTTTGAGTGGCTGCCTTATTTTATTTGAAGCCCATAGAACTAACCCAATAAATATACTTGGGGGCGTTAGCTACTTCGGGGCTCTAGGCTATTGCCTAGCCTCCTTAGCTATTTGAGCTAGGGGTGTTCATTATTTGGATTAACCGAATAACCCGCCCAATCCATTTGACATTTGCACTATTTGGATTGGGTTATTCGGATTTGGTTTGGTGTTTGGGTGAAACCGAATAAAGTATTCGT
>JAOEHQ010046129.1:0-11799 GCA_025447715.1 Asclepias incarnata
TAAATCTGTTAAATATTGTTCGTCCCTGCCGTTAAGCCCCCACGTGCAAGTCACGTGAGGGGCATTTATGTCCTTTTCCACTGTGTTTCTTCTTCTTCTTCATATATATACATACACAATCCTATATCTAACCTTAATCTAAAACATAAATCTAAAACAACAATATGAATGTTTAATCTTTAGCTACCAGTTATGTTAATGTAATCAAGCTCTACTTTGTTTTCCCAGATTTACATATATACATAGATACATCTATATCACTTCTTCATACTTCAAAAATTAATACTCCGTAAAAATTTATATCCAAATCTATATCTATACAATACCCAGATCTTATATATATATACACATCTATATCTATACAATCCGATTATTATTCGGTTTTCCGGCAGCAGGCCGCCGGTGCGACATCACCGGAAACGAAAACGAAACGCCGGCAGCAGTGGTATTGGTGGTCGTCATCATCAGAAGAAGAAACAGAAGATCCAGAGCTAGAAGAAACCGACCCATTTAGATCCGATTATTATTCGTTTTTCTGGCAGCAGGCCGCCGACCGCTGCTGCCACATCGCCGGCGAGTTCCGGTTAAAACATAAACGAAAACGAAACAGGCATTCATGTATTTGGAAGATAGATATAGATGAGAGATGGTTTGGATAGATAGATATAGATGAAAGATGATGGTGATTTATTTTTGTTGATAAAGGGTTTTGAAAATGGTGAAAGGATTAGGGTGATCTGGGAAATGAAAGGATTAGGGTGATGAGATTTTGTGATGATGATGATGATATAGGTTTTTAGTCAGCATCCACATCAGCTTTTTTAATGAGGTGGCAAGCTGACATGGCACTTAACGATGTTTTTCCGTTAAAAAATAACGATGTTACCTTTATTGAAATTTTTTTGGAAATAGAGTCCTTTTAATAAATGAAAACAAAATAGATTACCTAAATTAGAAATTTTAGGTAAATAGGTTACCTTTTTATGTAATTTTCCCTTGTATAAATTGTCATTTTTAACCTACAAACTAGCTATCGAGTTTTTTAAGCTCAAAGCATTCTGACAGTCTTAAAATATCTGAATATCATATATATAGTAACCATTTTTTTCATTAAACTGTAAAACTATATATCAAAACTTAAATCCGTAAAGTTAACCAGGATGAATCTCTTTTACCCAACTTAAATCCGTAACAATCACTTTTTATCACAATTTAAACTTTCTAAAACTAGTAAGGACCAAATCGGTCACATTGTAAAAAAAAAAGGGACCAATACAAAACTTCACAGATAAACATCACCATCCATCCTATATATAATCACACTTTCAAACAAATATCTTTACACCTCAAAATCACACACACACAAAGCCACATGGCAGATCCAGAGAGCCAGAAGACGCCACTTGCACCACCAGCCGTTGCAAAAAGCAACGACCAACTCTACGCCGCCGGAATCACACCGTTCAAAAAACGAAAGCATGAGGAAAGCAGCAAGTGTCTTGTCTACATACTCGCCGGCGTGGTTCTCGCCGGCGTGATCTTCTTAATTTTCGGTTCCGTTTTTCTACGCGTAATCAATCCTAAAGTCCGTCTAACTTCCGTCACAATCCAAACCTTTCAATCCGTGGCCACAAATACATCACAGTCACTAAACGCAACGATGCTAACGGAAGTAACGGTGAGTAACGGAAACTTCGGCCGGTACGATTTCGAGAACTGCAACGCCGTCGTTTTGTATAGAGGGCATACGATCGGAAGTGGAGATGTTTCCGGCGGGAAAGTTGGGGCGAGAAGGAGCAAATCGATGAGTGTTACGATGAGAATTGGAACTGAGAATTTGAATGTTAGTGATAGCAATAGCAATAATAATAGTGATAGCAATAGCAATAATAATAATGAAGTGGTTGAGATTAGAAGTTACGCGAAGATGACCGGTAGAGTGCGTGTTATGAAGATTGTTGATCGGAGGAAAAGTATTGAGATGAATTGTACGATGGATTTGAATTTGGTTAGAAGGTCGGTTACGAATTGGTTATGTGCATGATCATGAGATCGAGATATATGTCATGATATTTCTGTATGTATAGGTTTTACGTTTCTTTAATTTGTTGAACATAATTTGTAGAGATCGATCTGGAGGAGAATCATATATAAAAAAAAATAATAATCAAAATTGAGTATATATTTAGCAAATAGGAAGATTGACATGGCATGGCAAATGAGGCGGTATCAAATGACATCGCTTTTGCATATTAATTATTATTAGTAGTAACAAAGCAAGATATATTCATGAAGAAAATAAGAATTCTTTAGTACGTGTGTGTACATTTGTTCCATAAAATTGAAGGTATATTAAATGGCTCTATGGATATGAATAAAGTCGTTTGCAAAGAAAGAAAAATAGTCATTTTAATAAGTATTTCTTTTTCATGACTTGTTGAGTTGATAAAGTCGATCCGGCCTAGAACAACTTGGTTGAATAATAATATAGAAAAAAAAGATGGGTAACAAAGTCCAACGATAATGTCATATATATATAATGTATATGTATATGTATATCTATATATATGTACATGTGGATTTATTAGGGGTTATATAAAAACCAACTAAACTAAATTATTATTATTAGATATAGTTGTATATATAAGTCAAGCATTTCATCATCAATATTAAACTCCCGTTTCAATGTCATTTTCAGGTCACCATAACTTATACCACATCATATCGATCATAAATATTAATTTGATCGATGAAAATAACACATAGTTTAAAGTCTCAAAATATTTTACAACTAATTAAGTAAAAGTACGTATTTACGTCTTAATTTTCCATTCGATAGATCAGTTCTAACTTGAATATATGTATAATTACAATTACAATTAATCTCTTAAATATAGATGCAACATCTAAAATAACCATTTTAATGAACAACCCATTTAAATATAAAGAATATATGACAAGTCGAAAAGTTTACTCATTAATTTTCAAGTCTCAACTACCGATTCTTTCATAGCTTAGGTCCACGAAATTGAAATGATGAAATTCCGTACCAGTTTTAACTTGAAGTTAAGACCATCGCAACAATCGGACAGCTAGGATCAAAGAGGTGGCAAAAACGACATAAATTTATAAAATTCAATTTTTCGTATAAAGATATTATATATATATATATATATACTGCATTTTAGCAAAGAGGTAAACAATTAATGTGCTTAAGAAGATGATTTTTACATATATGTAAGCTTAATCAATATGGTTGCATAGTTTTTATGTATCTTTAATAGAAAGAACCAATATTTTAGAAATTGGTTTGAACCAGTGTCAGATCGGTTCAAAATGGTCCAAGTTTTTGGTTACACGGCCGGCGTACGGGTAATTGAGCTGGGTTCTATTCTAATCTTTGTTGTTTTGCTTTATACTCCTTTGTTTAAAATGAAGTTACATTGCTTTATACTCCGTATTTGTTAACAGTTCTTTTATAAAATTTCCTACATTCACATCTCAAACATCTAAATTCGTGTGAGATAGTGTGGACCTTTTTCATAGGAAGTGCATGTCGTGAGTAGTGTGATAGTTTGTGTTGTATTGCATGATATTCTGCAACTGGCTAACCAACTGACCCCCTCTTTGGACCCCCTCCCCTGTCATACACCTAGTAGAAGGAGTCTCCAGTAACACTAGTTAAATGGACCGTTGATGGCACATGCGAGGTAGAACAAGCAAGTTTTATACTATTAGATCATCGTGTCTTGATCAGCTAATGAAAAACCTGCAGAGCATGCATGTGTCTCCTATATATGCGGCCAATGATCGAGTTTGGTACACTTGCTATCATGGCAACTCACGATTGAGCTGGGTCTTATTCTAACGTTCGTTGTTTGGTGATTCTGGAGTTGATTCCCGATTGGAGGTTTTTGACATGAATACTAGCAGACTTGTGTGTACCCTTGCAGTTACTGGCTCGATTTCTTTTTATGAATCTGAGGAGACTCTCGGCGGCTTCCCACCATTATTTGAGTTTTCAATCATGATCCTATTATTTAGTTCAGGCCTCTATTCAGATCCCCTATGACATATTCCAGATCAATATACAATGCAAATTGTGATTTCAAATCTAATGATTCAGATTAGTAATTTCAATGCCCTTTGAAGACGAGGGTCATTAGTAATTTCTGAGACAAACGTGCTATTTGTTATTGTCTACATTATTCGAATTTTCCCTTAAAAAAGAACAACGTAATTAATTGATTCAAAATTTTTGTCTCAACAACAATATGCCATTGACATTTAAAAGATTGTCCTCAGTAGAATTACTTGTTACAACTATAGCAAGGGTTATGTTTTTAGGGGTGATCAAGGGTATGTTCATGAGTTAATATCAATTTTTACTCTCACATGAGAATCACATACCTCTCACTGAAATTCGTTACGTTTATAACTTAATTAGAAATATCAAAGTTTTAGATATTCAATGTATATAAAAAGAAAAGGGTTAAGGAAGGACCCTGTCCCCAGCACTTCATTGGATACTCATCATCTCTCCCCGTAAAGGTTATGATGCCAGTAAAATACCTTCACTTAATTGTTGGGGATATGCAGTCAAACGAACAAAATAAACCGTATAACAGTAATCTTTGAAATGCGTGTAATCACTTTCAGGTCGAATCGATTAGGTGGTTTTACCGAATATTCAATTGGATATAATTCAAAGATTTAGAATTTTCTGTATGTTTTGTTTGATAGCGTTTTTGAACCAGAGAATATGACCAGAAAAGAATGAACGAGCGAATGAAGGTTTTTGGCCCATTAACTGCCTTTTAGGCAATTATTTTCGTAGGATTTCAAAGTTGCCAAATTTAGTCCCTCTAGTTTTGAAAATTAAAATTCTGAGACATTTTTACCACGGCTCGACCCCAGCCAGGGGTTTCCGCCCCTTGGACCCCGCTCTCAGGGGCACTGCCCCCGAACCCCCATCCCTTCGGGACTTTGCCCTTAAGGTCATAATAAATTCAAATAGGCATGCATTCCGCACCTCCAATCCTATATGATGTCTTATTATGACGATATTGATCAAACAAGTTAATCCAACTACACTAAAATATCCAACATTAATCCTCACATGATTTGGACACCCCTAATGATCGAACTCGCACCTCTCGACTTCACATGTAGGTCTAAATTTCATTATTAATGGCTACCACTCCATCTATGATGGATTGGTATAGTCAGTGTAAAATATATTAAAAGTGATATTAGAAAATAGACATATACTATTTAAGGATTTTGTAAAAATGGTGTTGTGTTAGTATCACTAGTCTTTAGGTATGTGTGTACACACATGAAGTGTATAATAAGCATTTGTAAATTTTTGAATTGATAATAATATTATTTTATAAATTTTTGGGGGTAAAACACTTTGTATTGTGTATGGTTACTTAGTTTTGTGAGACATAAGGTTTTTATATTCTTAATTGTTACATTTATTAGTTGAAAAAAATGAAGAGACAAGTATATTACATTATGTGTGTGTTTACAATGAGTAGGGTTACACCATATCTATATACATGTCCATAAACTTGGGGAATAAGCTAGGGGTAGGATAGTCAATACATAACATATATACTTGTATATAACACTCCCCCTCAAATATATATCACTATGCATTATACATCAGTTATTCGGCTGTCTCATTAAAAGCCTTACTAAGAAAACCCAATGGGATAAAACTTAGTTAGGGAAAAAGAGTGCAACGTGTATAATGCTCTCCCTCAATTCATCAAACGTCTTTCAATCTTCGAAACCTGATATTGTGTGACAACTGCTCGAAAATGCTTTTAGGTAAGGACTTTGTTAATGAATCAGCCAGAGTATCACTTGAGTTGACCTGTTGTGCATCTATCGCTCATTCCTTTTGTAGATCATAAGTTGAGAAGGATTTTAGTAAGATGTACTTTGTCCTATTACCTTTGATGTAGCTTTCTCTAATCTGAGGTATGCAGGCAGTGTTGTCTTCATAAATTGTCGTCGGGGTCTTCTTGATTGGTTTTGGTCTGCATGTTTCTAGTATATCATTTGAACGTGGCCACATGCACTTTTGGACTGACATTGTACAGTCATTTATATATGTTTTATTACATTCAAGTGTCTACATGTAGGATTTCAATTGTATCTAGCAAGTATATGTACCAAGAAAGCAATGACGAGTCTCACATTATTTACAATATACATGATACCCAAATTTTTCATTTCAAAATCTTTCTTTAATAATTTAACACTTTTTTCTATCTCTTAAGGAGATCCAATGATGTTAATGTATACTGCTATTATAGTAAATTTGGGGTATGATCTTTTTATGAAAACACATGGTTGATTATCTCAGCTTTATATCCCTCTTTTTGAGATATTCAATGAGTCGATTGTACCATATTCGGCTAGATTGTTTAAGACTATACAATGATCTTTGAAGTTTTATAGCGCATATATCATGTGGTGTTGATTTTAATGTTTTAGGCACTGTTAAGCTATTAGGGATTTTCATATGAATGTCGCCTTTTTAGACCCCGCATAAATATGTAGTAATGACATCCATTAGTTTCATATGAACTCCTTTGGAGATTGTAAGGTCGAATAAAAATTTAATTGTTGTTGCATCTATTATGGGGCAATATGTTTCCTCATAATTTATTCCCGGGATTTGAGAGAAACTTTGTGCAACTATTCACGTCTTATATTATACAATCTCATTGTTTTATTTCTTTTAATTTCAAACATCCATTTGTAACCTATTGGTTTGACGTCTATGGGTGTCCGACCTATAGGTCTTAAAAATGTTTCGCCATTTGCACAAATTTTATGGCTTTTTGTCATTTTGGCCAATTATCTCTGTGCATGCATTCTTCCAGAGTTTTATGTATGCAATCATTTTCGTTTATTTTGTTTGTTGCTATAGCATATGAATATATATATATATTGTGAACACGTGTTGTATTCTAGTTTCAAAAGTACACTATTATGTACATAATTTATTGAGATCTCATTTTCATTTGGAACATGTATTTTATCAGAGACTATATTTTTCTCTGGTATCTTTTATGTTCCTTGTTTGATATCTACCTCTTAATGAGATTTTATTATGTTGGGATATTCCACCAACTATATTATTTTGTTTTTCTCTATTTCGTGGGTTTTTATCTCTGGAGTCGATTGACTCTTTATATAGTAATCTTTTTTTGGATTACTTTAATCAGAGCATGTGCATTTGAAGCTGGTATATGTGATTTTGTCACTATATATATATATATATATATATATGAATGCATCTTGTAATTCATTTGCTGTTATTTGTAAATTTATAATCTTTTGGACTTCATATTTACATTTATGATGTATTTTTAAGTTATTTCTTGTGTTACCGGTTTTTCTTCTTCTTCTCTCTCCCCTTATCAAAATTTTAAAATGTTTTTTGCTATCATTATATTAACTATTAAGAAGATTAAGATTCACAAACAACCAAAGGGAAGAACCTATATTGTCTTGATCAGTTAATTCCAAGAATGTTAAAGTTCTCTCCAAACGGGCTCTCCAGCCCAAACAAAGCCCGCGGTGTTGGTTCAGATGAGAAAAAGATATCATGATTGAAAACATTCATAAAATGGTTGTGATAATTGGTATTGGTATAAACCGTTATTATTTTCGTACGATACGGTGGTAATAAATACTTTTAATAATCTCTTGATTATTTTTAATAATTTCTTGATTTGTGTGATGCTATTACCAGTCGGTAAAAATGATATTTATACAAATTTAAATGCTAGATACTAATAACATAAGTCATTTCTAAATATAAGTTTACATTTTATTTTTTTTGAACGTTCGATTTTGGGTTTGGACCTGTGAAGGACCTAACCAGGGTATTCAAAGAAAAAAATCTCACAGACTCGTTACTCCAATGAGTCGAACCCAAGACCTGTGCGAAGTAGATTATTTTATTATATTAAAATCTTGGGGTGTTACAGAAAATATATGTTTTAATGTTCACAAACAACTAAAAATAACATTAAAGTATACACATCATCATAAAAATTATAAAAATAAAAAAAACTATAAAAAAAAAAAACAAAAAACCCAAAACCGGTTGAACCGGGAAAACCGGCCGGTTCGCAATAGTGGAAAAAACCGGGGTTAAAAAACCGCACACCGGTTCGACCGGTCGAACCGGCCGGTCCTGTCCGGTTTTTAAAACATTGATATATAGTCAATCCGTACATTGTACGGCTATTAAGACTAGTATAAGGATATACCCTGTTCCCCTAAATGGAGGAAAGCTATTTATAACGTGGTCCTAACAGTCATTTGGTGCTTGTGACGTGCTTGGAATAAGCTTGTTTTTGATGGGATACCGGAGGAGTTTAGAAAAGTGACTTGCGAAATTCAAGCTCTCAATTTCCTTTGGGTCAAGTTGAGAGCTAAATGGACCTCCCTAGGTTGGGAAGCTTGGAGTACGTCGTTTTGAAATATCAAGTTGGTGTCACTAATTCTATTGGTGTGTGTTTGTTTTATGGTGTCTACTCTTAATCGTATGTATTCCTATGTACTATTCGGCTCTAGCACCTACCTAGTCCGTTCCTCTATATATAAATATTTTGTTGGCCCTATAAAAAAAAATTAAGCCGTGCACTGCAGGGTCTAAATCTAGTACTTATGTATTTTAACTATAAACCGACTATTTTTTCATTAATCATAAAAGTTAAAATCAGATTTTGCATACATGTGAAACTCCTCATTGGTGCCTAATTAAATTTGGTCTAATTTATTGGTTGAAATGAGCTTCAACCACTGACTTTGTGGGTTTTCTTCACAACTTGAAATGTCTCTCAAATCATCATCTAGACATAAACATTTGTTAGTAACAAGTTTTGAAGTAGAAGGGTCCACTTCTAAACACAAATTGTTTCCTTCGGTATCTTTTGAAGCTAAATGATGTTTTGAGCTCGAAACAACGTTCCATGAGCTTTCACGACTCGAGCAATTAGTCTCGTCTGAGATGACAGGTGGCAAACCTTGTTTCACAACCGTTAAGCAGTGCGTTGTGTTTGATGGGTTGATTGACCCACCATCGTGTTCGTGATCCCAATGGCTGGCTTGTCGACAATTTGCCATGGAAAGAGTTTCGCTTGCTTTGACACATTCTCCGCTTACAGGATGGTACAAGACGTACGACGTTGGGTTGCTTGGACGTTGGATATTACCTGTAATGTAGCAACATAAGAATGTCAAATGGTTAATTTTATACAAAAGTATTGGATAACTAAAGTTCCAAATGACAATTATGTATGGCATGACATTTCATCATAGATGGAAATAATACCTTGAATATCCATTTGAACAAATTGTAGCCTCTCTAGCACTGTAGAATTCCTAAGTTTTTCCCACATCGAATCATACATCCCAAACACATCTTCGTGATCTACTTGCCCTTCCCTAAGCATATAACTTCCGGGCAACTGCCACAATGCCCAATCAATGTCGTTCTCAGCCACCGTCATCAACAAGCAATGAAAATATCGATTCTCCGCCTCATTTACCCCTCTCTGATCCAATCCGAATTCACTCAGAAAAAGAGGAACCGGGTTTTTGTTTGTTTGAAATAAGAATCCTGAATTGTCCATGAACCATTTGGTCGCATTGGCACAATATTCATTTGTTTGGAAAATCCATTTTTCTTCGGGTTGGCCAAACGGGTACCAATGTGACTCGAACACTAACTTGTTATCCAAATTGATCGTTAGCGTTTGGCTTTTTAAGAATCCAAGGTTTGTATCAAATGACAAACCAGATATTATCACGAGAATTTCAGGATTCTCGTGATGAATAACTGTTCCTCCTTGTTGCATGTACTTATACCAATCTGCCACTTTCTGACGTGGCCCTCTTAGTTCATTTCGCATGCTCATGGCGACTACCTAAAATGTATAGTATAACATGTCGATCGGTAACAAAGATTATATCCAAAAAAAATAAAAATGATGTATGTATCTAAAATGTCTGTCTAAAAATATACTCGTAACTAATAAAGAGATTTAGATACATGATATGACAAAAGGTAAAAATAAATAAAAAATAAATTAATATATTTATTTTATGGTTCATGTACTTAATTGGTATTAAATTCATTGGAGAAGAAAATCAACCTAGCTTTGACTATTGTAAAGGTGTCTCTTTTGAGTCTTTAACATACATTTTACTTTTGAACGACCATAATAAGTACAAACACCTACCGAAGGATTGCCATTATACCGACGAGCAACAGCGACTAAACCCCGAACCCACTCGTCAGGATCAAAAAACTCGTCGCCGAAAAACCCATTTCCGTCATCAACACCGCAACACCACTTGGGCAAGCTAACATGATTGTCGAGCACAACCATGACATTCCCTTTCCCAAGCTCATTAACAACTACATTTTGCACTTCCACAACGCTCATTTCCAACAACTCGGGGTTATTCTTCTTGACACCTTCTTTAGCGACTGTCAAGTTCCACCTATCTAGAGACTCTAAAACAGTGACATTTGAGTCACGAGTGTACATATAAGTAGCCCAAGTAAGCCGGACACAATTAAACCCCATCACGTTGGAAATGTCCGATACAATGTCCTTCAATGGCTTCTTATTTAGACCTTCTGGGATCATAACGTGCAAGTGGCCCGGCCAGTTTACACATGCCAACTTTATGCGACCGCCATTCTGGTCAACGATCCATCGTGACGACGTGGAGAGTGGAAGTGAATGAGAATGGAACACAAAGGAAAGAACAAGGAAAATATAAGTGTATATGGATGGAGAGGATGGTAAATACATGTTGGACACAAAATAATAATAATAATAATATTGATTCGTTCTCTCTTTAAATAAGGTTTTGGTTTGTTGACATTTAGCAACGGATTCAGACAGTCACGAATAGTTTTTTCTTTTTTTTTTTTTCCGTTTTTTTTATCGGCTTTGACTTAATGACTTAAATGTACTCAATGCTAAACCTTTTGTGACTAGCCTTTCAAAAAAAAAAAAAAAGTCTTTTGTGACTATGTTTGTAGACTTTGCATAATTGCTTTCACAGGTTTACTATTTGAAATGTAGAATCTTGTTTTGATTTTTGTTTCCAACAACCATCAAATTTACCATTAAATTCACTGTCATTTTCCATAAATAAAAAAGTAAACTGCAACACAATTTTCTAAAAGATACTAGTTGATGAATATAATATGTATTGTTGGTAAAGTTAAGAAAATGACTAAAGCGGGGAATGGTATGTAATACAGGCCAGCAGGCCGGGCGGCAGAAGAATTTGATTATTCATTACTTTTTTGGGAAAATAATTGATAACAAGCAATTCATACTGGTTCACAATCGGCTTTCTATATATAATGTGAGACATGTCTAGCTTATTCAACGGTTTTGGCTACGAGGTATCTGAGTTTGAATCCAAAACCTTATTTTATTTGTGACAAAGATGTCATCATCTATTACCAATTGAGTTATATGCCATTGGTAATTACAAGTAATTAATATTAATAACATATAAATTACAGCTTATTTGTAATGAACTAACAATAAAAAAACCGGAGTATATATTAAGCTAACTTTTTGAAGTGGTACTTAGGGGGTGGCAACCCACACTTCACACTAGGGCCGAGCAAAACCGAACCGGAAAAACCGAAAACCGAAAAAAACCGAACCGAAAAAACCGAAAACCGAACCGAACCCATTGGTTTGGTTTTGGTTTTCTAAAAACCGAATGGAT